>DWLR01000112.1:0-37009 GCA_018246295.1 Papilio alexanor hazarajatica | reverse complement strand
CTTCATTATTGTGTCGGTTGAGCAAAGTAACACAGCAGTCGACGCGTGTTTGCAAGTTCGATTCAATCAATTCATGATCGTTCAAGTTTTTTTACTTTTCCGATTTGCTTCAAGTGGATTAATACAGTTTTATCACTTACCCCGAAATATCAAAACAGAATGTCATAATTTTGACTCAGATCTTTCCCAAGTGTACCAATCGTAACAAAAGTACAAGTTAATCGTATATGGTGTTCGTTGGCTATTTTTATATTAGCAAGTAAAATTACGCGGTTCACCATACGATGACCTCGTTTCTTTTCACCCTTTATATGTCTTTTTCTTTATATCATAGAAATTGGAATAACGTATTTCATATAAAACATTTCTGTTTTATTAATACTGACTGACTGACTTAAAAAAGAGGTTCTCAATTCGATTGTACGTTTTTTTTCGCAAGTGGGTCCCAATTAATTTTGAATATCATTGAACCTTGGGTTTCGAAGATATACCAAAAAATGTGTATTAATTTTGACAATAGATAACATGTGTCAAAACGTTGTTATTGTCAAAATTATCATGGCAACCGGTAATATACCTAAATGAAGTTTTTTCTATTTCTTAATTCCAATAAAAGAGGTGATTTTAATTTTTCAAAATTATTTTTCTATATTTTTATTTCATATTTAGAAAAATAATTTTGAATCTTGAATGACTAAAGGTTTTGTAAGTTTGATGAAAATGAAATATGTAAAAAAAATACTTTCAAGGTATATAAGTCCCAATGAGGTGGGCAGTGATAGCAGATTGTCTTTTAGCAAGGTTTTACAACATCTCTTTCGCCTTTTCTAAATATACGGCTTTCTTTAGTATGGCACTAATATCTTCGTTATATGAAAGTTCGTTTCTTACGAACACTGCTATTCCCCTTTAGAGCAAAAATTTGCCTTGTGCTCAACATACTCAAACCACCAAAATGGCTGGATAAGTATGATTTTTATATATATTGCTACACATCTTCTAGAGTCTTCTATCGGTTAACTGTTACCATATATTACCGCAGTATCCTAATACCAGATTTCATACTGACTAAATAAAAATCGATTTTCTTAAACTTAGTTTTATGATCGGAAATAACGTAATACGTCATTAGTGTATTAATTGCATATCGGCGATACGCCAGGGTTTTCACGCACGGGGCCCATTATAATGAAAATCCACACTGAGAACACGTAGTTTACTTTTTCATAATTGGTAGTACAGAAATGAGCGGTCTTTACCTAAATCAACCGCTTTTATAATTTCCTTACAATAGGAAAAATGGATATAACAAATACAACTTCTTTTTAAAACATATAATATTAGGCACCACAAAATAATTCTTAAACAGTTTAAATTCATAATAAACATTTTAACGAATTTAAATAACTTCAAATTATTTATAGTGCATAAATGTTTGTTAATTTAATTTGAACATAGATTAGTTTTACATAGTCTTTCAAAAAGGTAGCGCTGCAAGCGAGTATCGAATGAAATTAAGCAAGACTTAATGCATAAAATAATAAAATTTGATACAGAATAGTGATAATAATTCTAGTAGATTTTAATTTAAATATTTACACAGTAAATATAGTATTTTAAAAATAAATGTAATATCAAACGTCTTCAAAATATCAAGCAGTCAAAACGTGTCTGTTAAATATCAGACGTTAATAAATGATGGTTATTTATGTTTACAAATAACTATTTTAATTTAAATCTAATATGTTTCAGATATTTCTGTACTAATATTTTCACTTAAACGATAAAGTAAAGCCCATATGCACGACTGACAGGAGAGCAGTTCGATTTGTATTCTTTCCCCGAGTGTTTTTATAAATTAACTTCTAGTGTCTATTCTGTTCTAGGTTTAAAAGATACCAACTTATATGTATCACATTATGTTGAATGTATATTTTAAGCGGCGTAACAAGATAGTAATAGAACATGAATCACACTGCACGATTGCCCTATTTGCAATTTATTTACAGACGTTATAGTTACACTATAACGTCTGTAGTATGCACTTTTATATTAAAGTAGGTTATTTAGTAACTCGTAATGTATAAATGCAGCTGTATCGGTACAATAATGTAATAAATATTATTTTTCTTTAATTCGACATGCATGTTAATGTTGTTTTTTCTTAAATTCTTTTGTACAGATTGACACGTTTTATGTCGAAGTGAAAGCGTTTACGCGATGTTATCCAGGATTTTGTTCGGTATCCCTTATACCGTGATAACGATTGTCACGCAGTATTGTAATATGCAACGGACAGTGTTTCAAACGTCGCAAATACACCAGACGCATACGGTATAATTAGCTTTCCCTCGCAGCATCAATAAACATGCGATATGCGTGTTTGTGGGTTAATGAAAAACTACGAACATTCGTTACAGTGCCGCAATCGTCACGTTCACCTTATAACCCTTTGAACGGATGCCAAAAAAATACGGCACCGGCGCTATCCGCGGCCGCTTTGGCACACTAGCCCGGATCTATGCGGCGATTATGTCATGCGTTACAATTCCGACCATCCGTTTATATCCGTATTTCCACAGACCTCCCCCACAAAATATCATCAGCTTTATTGTTATGTAGAATGCGACGCGGTGAATACGACTCGGGAATCGCGCGATATTTCTGGAAGGTCACCCCTGCATGTTGATTTGTGTCCGTTCTTAAACAAACACACGCACACATCAAAATGCACGCCACACACTTTAATGCATTTTTAATTTGGGACGAATTTAGATGCATATTAAACGGCGTCCGTTTAGACAAGTATTATCATGATGTGTAATTGAATATATATAATAATATATTTAGGTCTGAACTCGCTTTGTAGTAGAAATTTTGACCTACATATGTTTCGGGTATCATTGCTTTATTTTTGTACTAAAAATATTACTTGTAAAAATTTAAATAGTGTTAGGTGTAAAAAAAATCTACATGACATCATCGTTGTCACGTTTTAGTGTGAAATTTCTTTGCCCGCTGCAAGAACGCTAACGTAAAAACATTATATCATCACAAATGCTTGAGAAAATAGCTGCGAGACTATATTGGCAGACGTTTCCTGCGAACAAATGTTCTTCCTCGCTTAGTATTATTATGTACGACATTCATAAATAAATGCGCCAGCAAGTTAATAATCTATCTTTATGTTGCTAAGATGTCCAACACATAATTTCTATTATGGAATAATGTAAAGTCTATAGACAATAATGTAACACCTTATTATCGCTAACTATGTACAAAACAATAACAATTATAGATCCACTCTAATAGTAGAGATGGAGTCAGGTCTAAGACAATCGACGGTTCAAATTTCTGTTTTATAAGATTATATTAATATAAAAAATAGATTAAATTAACATAAATAAAAGTGCTGATTTAATTTAACGTAATAATTTATGATTTGTTTGTAGCGGTGACGGAGTATTGGAATTCCCGTTTTTTGGAATTTTATGTAATCAAGTCACATATTTAAATTAGTATGAGTTTGGCAATTGAAACACTTTAGTAAATAAACTTAGTCAAAAGCAGATATGATATTTATCTCGATTAAAATGTGTACAAACTTATTACGTTTAATTTAATTAGATATTAGTAATCGATGGTTTATATTTATAGTTCGTTACCATTTTGTTGTTATTGCGGCTTCTACTTGTTCAGATCTATATCATATTTTTTGTAGGACAAATGAATAAACATGATCTAGATCTAACTGCGGATATTTAACACATGGTCCAGACTGAATAAACATGTGATTGGCTCCATGTTCCGCTACTGGAAGTGGTCAATCATACTAAATGACCTGAAAGTCTAGCTAGAACGGGGCTAGTTAAATTACTTTAGATCTATTCTAGAAACACGGACTGTATAACACCCTTTAACACTTATTATAAATATAGGTATATATTATCAACGAATCTATGTTTTTTGAAGAAAAAATACATTAAGTAACATGGCGAACATTTTAGAGTTACATAAATTCTATGAAACGGTTTAATATTTATAAAATTTATCTATTTATTGATTTCACAACTTCAAGTGACTAACAAAAATATTCAATGAATTAGCAGACACAAATATGTAAATGTAAATTAAATTAAGTAACAATTTAAAATTTGATTCACGCGTGTTTCAAGTCCTAATCGGTTTAACGGCTATTGTGTTTTGAGTTCCTCTCCGTTATATACCCCCAGTATGGAATAGCGGCGCGTATGCAATATTAATTAGCAATAATCAATTTACGCAGCGTCGACTGATAATATAGACAGTCGTTAGTGCGAAGCGGCCGGCAGCATGGAGTCCCCCCGTGGCTGAGCGGGCGGCGCGCGCGCACCACTCGTGTACACGTCTCCGCGTAAAAATAAAGTCCGCGCCGAGCGCTCGCGTACTTCAACCCATTTATAATTATTAGTAAATCGCAGCGCGAGAGTACGACTGCCGTCGCCGCCGGCCGCTCGCGAAAAACATTTAAACATTCGGAACTATTGTACCAGTGGTAGACGTGCTGCCGCGAGCCCTTGCGTGCTTTAACTAGACAACGTCACGAAATCCCTACACCAACGCATGCCCGCGCCGTATTATCGAATCCGTGACTCCTACGTAATAGATACCGGTATCTTACGTTGAGATAGACTTAACATTGATGTGTGTGTTGTGATTGTGATTATTTTCAGTGATAACAGTGAAGTAAAATTGAAACAGTCATGCCTGAAAAACCTAAAAGGCGTAAAAATAATAAAAACAAACGTAAAAATAAAAACTTTCATCCCAGTATAGGCAATCCCAGTATAGGCAATAGTCGTTCAAATAATGATTGCATTTCACAGTCTCTTGAAAACAAGGAGGTTGTAGAGAAATGTGAAATTGATTCTGGTATAGAAGTAAAAGAAATAATTGATAATTTGTCAGAAAACACTTTAATAAGTACGACTGACGAAATTGATAAGGTCGTAAGAACTGATAAAAAAGTTGATAATCATTTGGAATTAAATATCAAATCTGCTGAATTAATCGAAAAGGGGGATGACCATTCTGTTGTACTGTGTGATTCAATCGAAGGCACAATAAATAATGCTATAATCTCTAACACTTACGTTGTAGAATCTCCTGACCAATCAAATAAAAAAAAATCAAGGCTTTCAAGCTGTAAAAAGAGCAAAAGTGTTGATGATGATGAATCCCCAAAAATTACTGAGATAGTCGAGGAAACTTCTACTGAACTAGAACAGGATAACACAAAAAGTCCTATTGAAAATTCTGGTTTAGTATTAGATGTGGATTCAGATGTAGAATGGGAAAAAACAATAGACTTAGAAGAACACAAATTACCAAATATTGAGGAGCGGGTAACGGGTACATTGTCTATTACAACGTTGCCTCTTACCGTAGCCCATTGTGAGCAAGCCAAATTGTTGAGTCCTGAAGAAGAACAGTCCCTACGACGTTATTTACAAACCTTAAATCTAGCAACTAGTCCCTCAACTTCCATAGAAATTAAAACAGAAATTGAACAAATAATTAACAATGAAATAAAACATAGGTTAAGAAAAAAGGGTCTTGCAGATGATGTTTTATCTCAAAGACTGTGCCCACCAAGAACTTTAGACGTAATTGATGAAGAGGGTAGTGGTGAATCTTCTATTCAATCGAGACGGCACTCTTACTTGAGCGACAAAAAAAGTGATAATGATGACTTAGAAGATGATGTTTTTGAAAAATCTGGTAATCAATCAACTTTAAAGAAAAATTACGACACACAGTGGGATAATATGTTAAAGATAAAATCTTCTATGCGACAAATACCACAAAAGTGTGTACTTGTTGGAGCCAAACTTAAAGAACCAGAAATAAGCGAAGCAAGAGGTGACTGGAGTGTACAAACTGTAGAAAAGATGACTGGTGCAGAAATCGTATATTTAACAGATTCATCCAGCAGTACTAGTTCAATTTACGATGTTGGTGAAGATGAACCTGAAAATGAACAGGATACAGACGTATCAGTTCGCATGATAACACCCACTATAGAAGTTACAGATACGGAAAATTTCTTAAAGAAAACTTTTATTTCTGAAATCAAAGACAATATTGAACTCACTGAACAAAAATCGGCTGA
The DNA here is from genome assembly GCA_018246295.1 of Papilio alexanor hazarajatica. NCBI lineage: Eukaryota > Metazoa > Arthropoda > Insecta > Lepidoptera > Papilionidae > Papilio > Papilio alexanor. Next base: position 30,858 of record DWLR01000112.1, on the reverse strand, counting down.
AATAAAAAATCACATTATTTCCGAATCAGAAGTATCTTGTACAATTAGTCAAAAAAATAAACAAAGTGTTGACGAAATCGACCAAAAATTACATGAGGTTGTTGTTCTAACTACTGACAATATCACAACAAATTTAACAGTGAAGGATATTGATGATTTTAACAAATCTCAAGATAGTTTAATAACTGCTGAAAATTTAGCAAAAGAAGCAGATACTAAGTCATTTCATTCTACATATTCAGAGACCAAATCAAATTCATCGAAACGTTTTCATGATTACGACCTGGAAATGAAAGTTTTGAAATGTGAATTAAATGATGCTATAAATCATTTAATTAAGGAAGTAAGTGATTCAGAAACCATAAATGAAAGTTCAAAAGATGTTTTCACTCGACAGGATTCTTCTAGCAGTCTGTCATCATCGCAGTGTACAGCTATTTACAATCCTAATTCATCACTTAATGATCTATCCAATAACGATGACTTGTCTCAAGCTGTCAAGGAATCAACTTTAACCAGTCACGTTTATGATGTTATTGAACATGTTAATAAAAATGTATTATGTAATACAATAACTGATTTAGGACATAAATTTAACCAACCTCAAACGCTGCGGAATATATGCGTTAACAAAATATCATCTTTCCCTTATGGTTTAAAGATATTAGAAGAATTGGCTAATGTCTCGTTACGACTACAAAATATGAATAATCTTGGAACTGAAGAAATAATAAAAAAAGACCGCACGGAAATATATAAAAAAGATGATTACAGTCCAATCGATACTTTTACCGGTCAAACGTCTTCCTATAAGAAGGAAACTTTGCAACAGATAAAAATATCAGAAAATGCTTCCCCACCACCCCTTCCTCCTCCTCCGATTCCACCCCCACCAGTTATACCGAGAAATACAAAATTGAAGAAATCTCAAGAAGTGCAATTACCTTCTGATGTTCAGAAAATTGAGACTCCATACGTTTGTTTATCCCCATCACAAAGAATGTTGATGGAAAAAACTGTTGTTACTAACAGGGAAAATGCTACACAAGAAAATAAATGTAACATAAACGTCAATCTTCCACATGAGTTAAACTGTCAGCCGAAGATAGAAAATATGTTTACAAATTCTTTAAAATCACAAACTGGATCTCGTTTAATGGCTTTAATTTCTGATCCTGCAATCACAAGCAATTTAAAGTCATCATTGGATAAATTTAATTATAATCAAATTAGTATATCACCAAAGATCAAAATCGATGAAATGAATAGAACAAACGAACGGAATACATTTTCTTCATATAGCTTCAAGCCTATTCCACCGCCACGACCAAAAAAGATGTTATCCTCATTTTACGAAAGCGATGAAAATTCAGATTTTGCTGAAAATTCCTTTAAAACTATAAAGAGAGAAAAGAAATTCTTTCATTTCTCTACGGGTAACTTAAGTAAAGATATTGAAGATGATATATCAACTATACAGAACATGCATAGAAATTACATGAACGTTCGGAATCAAACTAGAGAAGTGAGTAGCCCGCGACGACCCTCTTTACCAAAAGACTTATGTGACCAACAAATGGAATATATTCGTCAAAAAGAAAAGGAAGTAGAGGCCGAAATTCGACGCCTGGAGGAGGAAAAAATTAAACCGATTGTTAGAAAAGGGCCTAGAGCTCCTATGCTAACAGAAAAAGAGATTAGCAAAGAAGCATTATGGAAGCCAAGTCAAACTCACACCACCGGGGGAATGATATGGACATCTAGCGCTACAAATAAAGGCAAAAAAGATAAAAATTCTAGTATATTCAGTAGTAGCCAAGAAGAACTTCTTCGAGAAAAAATGTATTCCGAATATTTAAATGAAATTGCTGAACGTGAACAAAGGAAACATCACAAAGTTATCAAAATAACTAAAACTCAACTACCATCAGACGCCAGATTGATTTCAAAAAGTATGTCAGCGTTGGATGTCCTTGATTCAAGAGTTAATAATAGAATAGAAGAGGAGTTTATGTCAAAGGCTAGACAGAGATGGAACAAGCTCGGAATAAGGGATCCTGAAAGTGAAGATGAAAGGAACAATAAAACGAATGTGTATAGGGAACCTAAAGTAATTGAACATAATATTAAAGTAATTGAAGCTGGAGAGGAAAAAGATGTGAATAATTTGCCTAGTCATTTACAAGAATTTGTTACTTTTACGGCTGATAAGCAACAGGAGTCAGGGAGCACCGGTGAGTCTGAATCCGAGGAAAAAGCCACGCATGTTGTGATTTTATGTGCAGTGATGTTACTAGTGCTAGCGATTGGAAGATACATTTTGCGATTGCTGAGGAACGTTAACTGAAATAATTAAAATAACAGCAATTAACCAGTGTTTAAATTAAACTTTGTTTATTCCTAATTATATAGAATTAAATGTTGTATTTAGCATTGCATGAGTGTTTTTCTAATATTAACTTAATAATTCCATTTTTAATTTGAAATAAAAGAAAATATACATGATCACTTTACAATAAGCAAAATACACATCAAAACATACATAAAACTTTAAAAACGTGTGAAGAAAATGATCAAATCGTTAATAAGAAAATCTCGATAAGGTAAGTTCTAAAACAATGTAAGGTTACAAAGATTACTTACCAAGTGTAACAAGCTTCATAGTTTGAAATTCATGTTTAGAGAACATAAAAAGGACAATATTAATTCAAAAGAAATACACAATACAATAAGCATGTGAGTTACTGTTTTTGCATCATACCGATAAAAAGATACATTTACATGTCACACTTTGATCACAATATCGTTTGTTGACAACGCTCTATGCCAAATTAAATTTGTCAATCAAATTGTTAGTTAATTTCAAATGGACTGGAGCTACAAATATCCACAGAAAATAACAAGATTTGTAAAATATTGTCTCCTTAGTAGATATTTATTTTGTTTGTACAACAAAATATTGGCATTATGACATATATTCATAGGTTCTAACATTCAGTTTTAAGTAATGAAAAGGTCATTTGATAACGGCTATATCACTGCATCTAACACATGTTTTAATTAAATGATAAAAAGATTATAATTCTGAACTAAGTAAATATTCACCCCTGTCGTCTAGACGGATAGGTAGGGTTAACGATTTTTTTTGGCTCCAAGAAAATGTAGTGTTTTTATCAAATTAACGTGAATACGTTCTCAGGAGATAAAGTTTGTGATTTTATGACACGGTTCGCCTACATTTTATTCAAACCGTTGAATTTGCGAGACTCCCGGCGCAGGCAGGAGCGTCGCCCGTGAAAATATTTGGACCGTCTATATCGGTAGCGAATGTGCCTTTACCGACTCGAAACGCAAATGTGCTCCTTTGACAATTTTATTCTTAAGAAAATATTTCTTTATAGTTTTTCTTCTTATTTTCATTTTTTGTTGTCTTTTTCCTAATAGAGTCGAAAGCCGTGATAGCTCAGTGGTTAAGTATACGACACTTATTCTTTCAAAAGGAGTTAGATTTTTGGCTAGTGTAAATGATTCCAGATTTTGAGATATCACAAGGTTTAGATAAGACACACTTGGGACCTACTGGTTAAGACGGAAAATAAAAAGCAATAGCTGTTTTTTTTTTGTCATTGATAATGGAAAGCATGCTTATACACGCTACAATTTATCAGCGCTACTGCATTAAATTTAATTTGTTCCATAATAATGGTAACGAAAAATTCCCTTTCAATTTAAGCTTTGCAACACATCTGCATCTCATTTACCGGATCACTCACCACTGATTGTCGGTGTTACGGTGAAACTTTATTGTATTAAAAGCATCAAGCAGTATAATTAGTTATAGTACGGTTGATTGAAAACGGAAACTCTTTGTTACAAGCCCGCTGTGATTTGAACCAATAACCTTCAGATCAGTCGGACGCTATTCACTTCGACGCATACATCACCGTTTCAAATAAAACGTATTTTATGTTTGTGAAACACATGGAATCGACTTTAAATCTCACTAATTAAACTTTAACACCTTTACTCAAAGAATAATGATATAAATGATGGAGTTAATGTAAGTAGCTAACATAAAAATTATGACACAGAAAATGAATTAAGTTTTTGGCATAATATATTTATTTGTTAATAATCGTAATATATATCATATAATTAAGAATTTTTTTAATTATAAATTAGACTTTTAGTTGCTTTTATTATCATATGGTTTACAATTTTGTAATGTTTCGATGTTTTTGGACATATTGAAATCAAAAATTAAATTGATCTGCATTGAAGATACAATAATAAAAACAAGTGTACAATATCGGCACCTGATTTGAACTTTAAATTGTTAGGATTTAATTTAGAAATTAGTAATGGACCCAAAATAGATTTAGCCGTCAACAAGCGAACACGGCGCGGTGGCCTGGCTATACCAATCCACTGCCAAACTGTAGGTGTAATACATATAATGTAGTTATACTTGCGCATGACGTTTCATTCAGTCGTAAAGCTTGATGTTGCAACGAGAAATTTAGATCTCGCGAGTGTGCACAAGCCTATAACCGACTTCCGTTTACGTCACGCCTATCTAGCTCTACGTCTATATTGTACAGTCTAGCAAAGTTATGCATATTGTAATATGCATAACTTTGCTACACTGTATAGACCTGGAATGTGATTCATGATCAACATATGATTGATAAAAGGAATACTTAATAAGGTTAACAAAAGTTTATTAGATTCAAGTACAGAAAGTCTAAAATTTTCTCTAAAAATGAGATAGTTAAAACTTCAATATTTGAGCTACGTATTATGAAACAAATAGTACGTACTGTAATTCATTAATTAAAATAAATATTAAGAAGCCGCCGTCGGTCATAGAGGAATTTTTTGGCAAAAAAAACCTTCGTCAGTGATTCAATATAAGCAACAACAATCTGTTTAGGACAGTGAACGAAGCTCCATTGTCCGTCATGATGCCAACCTGCACTAGGTGAAGGCATGATGTATACGTGGAAATTTCTTGACTTTTTTCAAATTCTCTTTTTCTCTCTTTACTCTATCTTTTCAACATTCAAAAATCAGTCTAAATCTACGGCCTCAGGTGCCTAATTCTGATGAATGGAAAAGATATAAAATTTCGTTTAATTATATTACCTTGAGAAAATCACTTTTTAACCGCGACGAAGAACTTTCTTATCGCCACATAAAATAAACGCAAATGGTAAGCTTATGCAAAAATGCGACTTGAATTATTAATGTTTAATAGTATGATAGAGATAGAGTTGCTGATAATGAAAGTTTTGTTTGTTAACTTTGTAACAAATGAACCGATTATATTATGTAATGTCGACAATAATAAATTTTTGACACATTTAATCTTTTATCGAAATTAATATACACTGAATCAAATTACAAAAAAAACAGCTAGGACAATAGGAAACGACCGCGGGCGAGGCTGCGGGCAATAACTAGTTTTATTTATAATCATTTACAGCCACGTGACGTCTTATTAAAAATCCATTAAATCCAAACAGGGCTTGTCTTAAGTCTAACAAAATGTCAATTTTCGGTATATCTTCCGAACCCAAGCTCCTATGACATTCAAAATTAAATGAAACTCACTTGCGAATGCTACCTTTCTAACAAAAGATTATTAAATCGTTTTTGTAAATGAACTAAGAACCTTCTCCTTTTTTATTTTTGGAGTCGGTTTAAAAGTAATAATAACAAAACTGTATGTATGAATCAGTGAACACGTGTTTTACCTGGTAGATATTGAATATTTGTTTCTCTTAAAAAAAACCTTAAATGCTCACCATTGGCGGCCCACTCGACCGTCCGTGACGGTCCGTGACCAGTCAAGCCTTCACCATATTTGCCGTTGTTTTCCTCATTATCTTTCTGTTTACACTCCGATGTTCGAACAGTAAATGAACTTTAACTGCAAATAAAAGTTGATTAAAATCTTAAAATGTGCAATGTTCCTCCGCTCATGGTCAATTTTGATCTCAAAAAGTCACAATGGTATATACGTCCGGGAAAACCGTGCTGTCCGACGGATGTTCCCTATCATTCGCCTTTGGACAATTCTGCACTGCAACGGGCGGTGTTTATATTTTTACTTCATTTATCAGTATACCTATCACATATTTTCTTTGATGTTACGGGTACATACAATGTTATAGAATAGATGAATAAACTATTTACGGTGGAAAAACAATTAGGGGCAAATACTTCTTACAAAAATCATGAGGTATACTGTCTATTACAATCGAGGCAATTGGGATATTTTTAATATTTAAAAAAATCTTTATACAAAAGATCAGATAAATGTCAGTAGGATTATGAAAGAATACATTAAGGCAATAGTTTTGGTTTTATACATATATATGTATAAACTCTACGAAGTATATTTTCCAAGCGACTGATCGCACGAGTCACCCAGGGGATAATTTGACGTATCGAGGGTACCAACAAAGAGCGGAACGTCAAAGTGCCCGCGGGTGCGCCGGAAACGATTTGACTGCGGAAGTGACGTCATGGTGGGGCAAGCGTTTGAACTTGTTAGGCTTGCGTATCGGTATTCGCTAGTGCATTATGTCATTTACGGTCTATACGGTATACAGCAAGACACTTCCTGTATGCGTGCTATAGAGTTCTGGACTGGAATTAATATCGACTATTTCATTGGTGATGTCAACAAACTATCTTAGATGAGCGGTCTCTATTTCTTTCACGGAGCAGTATTTTGATAACGATTTAATATTTTTTTAAATTAACGCGAAACGTAAAAGTTAAATATTGTAATTACTACAACGTTGTAATATGCAGTAGATGTATGAAATAACTATACTTCATGTCGTTATTCGGCTACTCTGTTTTGGGCGTTATTCTGTAACTTTCTTCTCTTACAACTCTACAAATCATTTCTTATATTCGTTTTCTATCGAGAAAATAAATTCGAGAATTCTTATGCAAATAATTTAACACAAACATTCAGCTCATTATTGCTCCGACGCAGGTTTATTATTGTTATCTTGTTTTTCTTAATCGGCAATGAAATAAGATTAAGTGCACACGCAAATGGAATTATCTTTATCAAATCATTTTGCGCAAAACGTAAATGTAATATATTTTTTAAATTAGATATACTTACATACTTTTTTTATTTTTAATGTGCAAAATAAAATTATTTATCGATTTATTTATTTGCAAGTCTACGAATGCGATTTCGCCTTTCCGGAGCAGTGGGGTTTGAAATCAAAACGAAGAAGAATATGCTCTGATCTGTTCCTTTTAGATTGCATATCTTCTTAGTCCGATGATGTCAGAAACTTTTCCAGAATATTGCGACCTTTATGCAACTTTGTCTTATCGTCTGGCGAATGATAAGACGTTTGCTATTAATTATTTTGTATTCAATTTTCAATAGATTAATTTTTATTTACAAAAAAGTATTCCACTACATATTCAAAGATAATTGGAAATTACTAACATTCAGGTGTCTATCTACTCCATTAGGTTGTTGTCATAAACCGTTGTCCTTGCACAATCTTTTAAGTATATAGTTGGAATGGTTGCCAGAAATATTAGTAAGTTATTTCTATTCAAAATTTAAATATAAAAAAATAATAATTCAGCAAGTTAAAATTTATCAGTAATATTTACAGAAACTGCAAAATTAGTAATGTAATACCTTTACAGAAATTTAACTCAGCTAGCAAATTTCAAAAGTAATACAACGAAATAAATGCACGTATTTTTTTGCACATAAGTAAGTCGTTTAAATAAATCTTAAAAAAAAACACAATCAGTTAAACTTAAGATTATTGTTAATATTTCTTGTGTAAGATTTTACTAACAATAATAATGTGAATTACTTTTTAGATCTTACTAACATAAAAAGGAAAAGTCATCAAGAAGCATGTTTCTAAAATACATATATGTCCATTGTTCCTTGGCTGCGCAAACTTAACCTTAAAGAGAAGTAAAGTACAAAATACAGGAAAATGGATCCAAGATCCAGAATGGCTACTCGTAACTCGTCAAAACCTTTAGATGTGTGACAATTTACCATATCGAGCGCTTTAGACAGGCAGCTAAGGAGGCAAAAAGTCCGATAAAATTGGCTGTAAAATATCAGTTTTATAACAGATCACTAATACTAATATTATAGTGCACTTTTACCGGATTCATTACTTTGTTCAATCAATTTATTATTAAAACATAATTAGCAATTGCATTCAAGAATATAATTTACAAGATGAATGGAATGAAGATCGAATCAAACTTGGATGCTGACGAAGTCGCAGACAAAATATAGAAAATTAATGATTAACCAAAGTGTTGAGCAATGAATAGGTTACGCACTGCGCATTAACCGCAAAGCTGTGGTCACTTCTTACCTAGCATTCGCGTTTTACTTCATAGTGTTTATCTACATATATTTATTATAAATGCTAGGGCGTGTTGCTAGTCGATAATAGAATTATCGTCTCTTAAACTAGGTTGTCAGTTTCATATTATCATTGATTATATTTTAATATTGAATAAAAAAAATCGAACCAAAGATGCGTTTTCAATCGATAAAACGAAATCGCAACAAAAAACTTAATAATGAAAAAAAAACAATTCACTAGATGACCAGACCACAACTCATAGTGACCCTTATCTTATTATTTAAATGCCAAAGTTTTTTTTTACATTCTTAAGCAAATATAAGCAAAGTTCAATTCGATTTTTGATACACTCTTCATTATAAGTGTAAGACTGACATTGCAATATTGATATTTTGAATTTATAAATTTAAAATAAAGTTTCACGCCATCTATAATCCAAACACGGAAGCTTCGATACAAATTTACTCGATCACCGCAAGATGGCTATTGATCTTATTGCAGGGAAAATAGTGAATAAATAGTTATGTAAGCGCTTTAAATCTTTCTAGCAACGTTTCATGCAAGTCAATTAAAACGGTTGACAAAACTTACATTAAGCAAAATCCAAAATAGTGCGAGACTACTAAATCAGGGCTGTGCACTCCATCTATCGGTCAGTTTAAAAAGTCATTGTGAAATTTGTACCAAAGAACCAAACTACATATGTGTCAAATGAGTGTGGAATTTTCATTATTAACGGAAACCTACCTTAAACAATCTTTCCAAAGGGAAACCACCCTTAAACAATCTTTCAAATATTTTGAAAAATACAATTACGTGCAATGATTATAGTAATTTAATAGGTGCTCGCTGTCGCGAGACATCAACTACGAGGTCTATGCTGGCTTACTGCATTGTTTCCTTAAATTACTGACTAAATCATAGATAATTGGAAGGATAAGGAAGAAAAAAATAGATATAAATTATTTTTGATGTCCTAGGAATTTTATGTGGAAATATAATCTTGGCAAAAGTGCTTACGGCGTAGATCGTCGCAAAAAATAAGATTTCGTTACAATAATAAGGGCCTTCATAAAAAGTTTACAACTGTGAACCCACGTTTATAACGAAATTAGCATGTATTATTTTCAGGATTGAGTAAATTACACAAAATGTGATTTATTCAAAAACGTACAGATTTAATGATTTTTTCACACAATCTCTAAAATAATATTTAACGAGATTTATTTTTTATAAGGGTCGTAAATAAGTAGATGTCTTAGTGGTAAGTGACCTACCTCAGCCCATGGACCTTAACAACACCAGAGGAACTGCAAATGCGCTAATAGATGATTTACATGTATCTGAAAAATAATGTAAGGTGTCAAATGTCATTTAAATACTAAGAAATTATAGAGACTTTTACAGCCAATACCTTTTGTTAATAGTCATATTTACACCATTAAATAAAAGTATAACATATTTAATGATTATTACAAAATGTATTATAATATGAATAGAGGAATTGTTTAACAGCGTTTATTATTATATAGGATATAGGATCATTACTAGTATCTTTATAAGAGGATATACAAACCAGTTTCAATACCACGATAATTATCGATATTGACCCGTATTCATTGTAGCAGTTGATGAATAATTACGAGCAATGAATATTGCATTACGTTATTACTGTTATCGTTCGATCGTTGCACATTTGAACTTGTCAAATGCCCGAATTCGTCACAGAGAATTTAATAATAGCGGGAAAAATAGTGTTTAATATAGTAAAAAGATAGTGATTATTGGAGGGTGCACTTCGTTTCGATTTGATTTAAACATTTTATCGGAATATAGCTTTAATCGGATTACAAATGTAATGAATATTTATCTTCTACTGTCATGAATACAGTTAAAAATATATAATACTGACATACAATTATGAAATATACACTACTCAAAACTCATCATTAATCATCAACTCAAAAATTTATATAAATTAATCTAAATCTCATTCCATTCATTCTCCAGGTTAAAAAAATTTTACCCAGAGGAAAAGTACATTAAATGCTTGAAAAGCCAATTTTTCTCAAGGGAAGCATTTCTGCATTTTTAAAAAGAAGCAACATTACATTCAAAGATTTTTAAAAATACGCTTTCCAGACTACTCTACGCTGGATAGATGGTGCTCCGGTCCTATAATTACTGCAGTATTAGGATTACCTATGTAAATAAAAATGCCAACTCCTGGATATAAACGACACTATTAAATGGCCTACAAATCAAGACTTCAATTCTTTAGATTTTTTATGGGAAAATTCGTCATAGTTCAAGATATGTTGATAATTCCTTTAACAATTGTGTATAAATAAAATGGAACTATTTTGATCAAATAAGTTTACTCGTGTTTGGTTTTTAATGTAAATAAATTAAGTTTTCGCGCTTTTCCATTCACTAAATTTACCATGTTAGAGATATTTGACCCCTGGCATTAATATTATCCATCGATAAACTTTTGGGACGTGTATGGTGCTTTATTTACAATTTAATTTATTCTTAACTACAGTCAAGTTCTTCAAAATCAAGTTCCTGATAATAAACAATTTGAATTATTTATGGCAACTCAATAACCATTCTGCTACTAATATTCATAAGTTTAAGACACTTCGATATGTAGACATGACTGAGTAACAACGTATCAGTTTAACGAAGTTCACGTTAACACTTGCCAAAGTTTCAACAGTTATCACGTTCTTAGACGTTGGGCTAGTTCGTACGTAAATTGTTTGGAATAATATATCATTTGTATATAGCTATCTGTGGACGGTAGCGATGGGGTAACTGCTTTGAATGGTTGTTAGTATTAAATGAGAAGATGTCCAGACCGCGTGTTGGGGTCCGTTATTAATCTAACCGTGGCTCTAATTAATGTTGCCCGATGCGAGCTGCGAGCTCTGCCACGACCGCTGATTACACTGTGAATTCCAACCGTTGTAACTTATCTGTATTAGTTTCAAAAAAAAATTTGATGCTTTGTTGTTATGAAAGTTGTTGAAAAAATTATGTATATACATTACGACTGACAGGGGGTATATATGTATTTAAGTATGGATTTTGAAGTGGAAACTGTCATAAAATTCGTACTTTCCTCAGTTGTTCAAAAAGGTATGCGTCAATCGGGATTGTTGATTTTATTGTAAAATTACTTATTACTTGTTTTTATTTGTTGCTCACGCATTAATTCATAACTTTATAGTTTAACAAGGAGCAGCTTCGATATAAAAAAATTCTAGCAGTGATGTACTTTATTTCGTTATTTATTATAGATTTACTTGTATTCATAAAAAATACACATTAAAACTAGGTATGTAATATTGAGTTGTATGTGTGTCTTGGTAATTAACAGCGGACTGCGCTATAGCGAATAGGGGATTAGGAACGAGAATTCATCTTCTAATGCAATTCAAAGCAAGTAGCCGTGGCCCGTTGCCGGTTTATTTTCAGCTATTTTGTTCCCGTTTATTTTCGGCCCTTCCTGTCTCGGCGGACGACGTGCGAATTTAAGGGCGACGCTAAAATATATTATTAAAACGAAATATTCCACCAATTCCCTCGCCGTCGCCGTCACGCTTTATTACATTTCAGATGATTTTTATCGTTTTGGCGTGTAAATATGAAAATCTTGCATTGTAACCTTTTCCTACAGTTCTGAATTATTTATTAACTATAAAAAATGTACAAAATCCTTAAAGAATAAATTTTAAAAGTATATCATCTACATATATTATCAATAATAATCATTTAATACCTTTATTTTATTTTCCTAATTCTTAGTAATCAAGAATCACTATTGTGTTTCTGAATGGTTAATTACTATCTATATAGACGTACAAAGTTTCTATACCAATAAAACAAACCTCGTAATACTAGTACTTGTGGATAATGATTTATTATTTTTGGCATATCTCTAGTTGCAATTAACTGGTTTCTTAAATATTAACTCGTTAGTTTATCTAATTTCATTAACATTTAACCTTGACCTATCAAGATAATATTTGGTATGCGTAAATACAAAATTAATAAGCAGAATTAAATGTAACTTCATTACTAAGATGATAAAAGTGTTTAGTAACGAAAAGAGAATTTAATCTATTGCAATTTCAATTGGATAGCATCTGATTCTGTTGTATTATATTTATATATAAATACTATTATCAAAAAAAAGATTTGTTTGTTTTTACTGAGTAAACTCTGTAACTACTAAAAGGAATTCATTTTTTAAAGTACTTATAGATGTACAAAGTTTCTATGACATAACAAAAGAAACGATTGGTCGTTAAAAATATTCATGTCAAAGTGTTTTTAACTGAAAAAGTACAAGTGTAGCGACACTTGTTTTGAAGATGTACAATGTACATATCATATTTAGGCAGTTTCTTGACACTATGTAGTGGTCTGTATCCATTGTTTTCCGTTTACAAATGGGGTGCACGGTATCGCGTCGCGCGACGTTATCACAGCTCCTAGCACCAGTTCAACCGCAGCCGTCTGATATAACACACGTTGCTTCGTCGCTTCAAATTTTCCGCGAGTTTTCCGACTCGCGCGCCGTAATTTTCCTCCCCTCTCTTCGCTCGCGGTGTCTGCCTGAATCAGTTGTGTGCACTAATACCCAAATGGATATCTTAATCGAGTTATTGATAAGTTAATGGGTGCCGACGCCGGCCCGTGTGTTCTCCGCGTGATCGTATTACGGAATAAAAGGGATACGCTGTATACTCGCTGACGTAAGTAGATATGTTTGGGAATTTATTAATGAATTAGCCGTTGTGTTTGATTGTAAGATTAGCGGCGACAGTTAACGGCGTCTGAATATCGAAGGTCGTTTCGAGTAATGTTTATCTTTTATCGTAGCATTTCAAGTCGCATTATCTTTGTCAACCGGTTATTTTACGATGAATACTATGTTAATGTATGACAATAACTGGAATATACGACATTTTTACAATTTATTTTGTATTATACGTGTTGTATAAACCTTTTATTACGGATAATTTTGAGCTAATTTTGTAACATCTAATTATTAATGCGTCGTTTATACAACAGTAACGTATATTTTTAAATTATTTATTATTAATAACCGTAAGTCACTCCAACCGCAATATAATAGCGATCATATTATACTTAGAAAAATAAATTATCTATAACAGAATTACTATATCCTTAAAAACAGATATAGTTTAGATTATGGAAATAATTCAATAATAATATTTTTATTACCTATCTATAAAAATATTCTAAAAATATTTTATTTTAGAAAACTATAATTAAAATTCATTATAACCAGAAAAATTGGCTTGTGATGGAATAATTTTGTGACATTATACTCATCTCATTAGACTTTTTGAAAAAAAGTTTTACTGTTTTTTTCTATTTTCAATTACTTAATGTCATTAAATAGTTTGAAGTAAAGCTAATTTGGTTATTGTATTTTTTATTTTAATTTTTATTAACATAAACATTAAATCATTATATTCAACACAACCCTGAACATTTTATCCACGTTATATTAAATTTGGCAAAACTTAAAACGAGAAAACTGAAGTTGTTTTACCTACTGGTTATTCCACTGGTGTAATGCGTTCTTACGACTGATGTGAGATCTAAATGTTAAATACATATATGGTTTAACATTTTTAAATGTATTTCAAGATTGGCAACTTTATTATTTTTTATTTATTTTTTGATAACGATTTATCGTTTTTGGCTTATTAATAGTTCTAATTAACTGGTTTCTTAAATGTTAAAATCTATCCTCGACCTATCGAAATTATGTTTTATGCGTAAATACAAAATGAATAAGATATATTAAATGTTACTTCGTTGCTAAGATTATAAAAATCTTTTGAATTTAACCTATTGAAATTTCGATTGAATTGAATTTAATTCTGTTGCAATATATTATATATACATATTTACTACTATTATTAAAAGAAACGATTTGTTTGTTCGTAATAAGTAAACTCTGCAACTACTAAAACAATTTCAATAGTTATTTTGAGATTAAAAATCCACATTATCCAGTATTATCTATGGGATATATTGTTTTTATTTTTGCGCAATATTGAAATTTACACTAGCGAAATGCAATGTCATATTCATAATTATATAAGTATCACAGACGTTACACGAATCTTAATTTACAATTATAAATTGAAACGTAAAGGGATGAAATGAAATGCGACCATTACTTAAGCAAAGTTGAGACGTTTAAATAAAATACGCCCTCTAAAATTACGCGTTACGTATTAAAGGTTAACGTGAAACTTTTACGATAACGGTTACGATACAGGTACGATGCTTGAACGTGAGATATCTCGCCGGAGGCGGTGTCGGCTGACTGCTGCAAGGCACTTTATTTTATTACACTTTCTAACGCTTTATATTTGTGATCCTTAACAAGGCACTGTAAGGAAAACACAATGGTTAGTCGGATATACCTCTTACTTCTAATGTTCCTCTGTTTATTATAAGTGTTACGAATTAAAGATTACAAGATTACATTAGTTACAAGAATCAAAGATACATATCTATAATACAATAAGCTATATAAAACTTAATTTTGAGTCTTATGATACCGTTTTTATAAAAGCTTGGAAACCGAGGATTTATACATAAACTCTTATAACTGAAATATGCAAGTTTATTTGCAGTAAATTACCAAAATTGTAGATTATCAGGCGAGGTTGTTCGATAGTTAGAAGACGATGGTTATGTATCGGGGTCAGGGATGTGACCAGCCGCGCCCATCCCCTGCCCGTCAACACCAAGGTAACGTTAATCCCTCTATTACGATTAATTAACATCCGCTGCAATAACCTAATTAATTGGATAACGAATTAGCATTTCATAATGCATTTAGATTACGCATCGATTCGGGGATTAAAATGTGCCGCCTGAATTAGCGTTGATTTAAATAAAAATAGGTTTTATCGTGTTTTGAACCTAACGGGCGAAGCGTAGCTTAAAATTTATGCAGTACAAAAATCACTGATATTTTACTCATATATTTTGTGTCATTAATAAAAAAAACCACAAAATTTTATATTAAAATTACATTAGAGCACATTAGAATAGGAAGTTTTATAAACAGCTTTTATTTAGATGAAGATCTCGACAAAGCTTATTCATGAGAGAGTCAGCCAAACTAAACATGTTCCACTAATTCGTCGATTAAACACTGACGAATACTAAACTCCAAAACTGCTGGATATACTTTGGACGCTCTGTAATTAAAAAAGTTTCCAGGCTAGTCCCTATCAAATGAACCTAACGTATGAAAGCATTCATTAGTAAGGATCTATGTGGTCTTATGTCGTTCGTATTCTGGCCAAATTTGACCCACGTACAATTTGAAAATGTCTACGTTTACGCCTATATATTTTTTTTTAATAACGTCTAAACGGTTCATCCTCATTGTCACAGTTCATCACATCTTAAGTTTGAGTAAAAGTCAATAAGAGTGAACCAAAAACACAATAACATAAAAACATCTTAAGGACTCAAGACTCTCTCACTTGTGGATTACTTACTTACACTCGCGAGTCCTGATAAAGCTGTTCCTAAGCTTCTAACAGGCCGATTAAAAGGGTCAGAAGTAAAGATTTAATGTGGCTTAAATAGCATTTTGACAAATTATTTTCTGGAATAACAACAACAAGCTTATCTTATCATCGTATAGAATAAAGACAAACATATATTATTAACAAGATAAGCATCTATGATGATAAAGACAAACATATATGATGATAGAGACAAACATATTGATGATAGACAAACATCTATGACGATAAAGACAAACGTATATGATTATCAAGACAAACATATATGATGATAGAGACAAACATATTGATGATAAAGACAAACATCTATGACGATAAAGACAAACGTATACGATTATCAAGACAAACGTATACGATTATCAAGACAAACATATATGATGATAGAGACAAACATATTAATGATAAAGACAATCATATATGACGATAAAGACAAACGTATATGATTATCAAGACAAACATATATGATGATAGAGATAAACATATTGATGATAAAGACAAACATCTATGACGATAAAGACAAACGTATACGACTATCAAGACAAACATATATGATGATAGAGACAAACATATTAATGATAAAGACAAACATCTATGATGATAAAGACAAACACATATGATGATACAGACAAACATATATGATGATAAAGACACACATATATGGACAACTTAGTGCTTACGTACTTTCACACGTTTTAGAAAAAGTCATAAGCATATACCGTATTTGTAGATTTAGATATGGACCTAATTATAACTAAAAAAAAAACAAACACTGTGTTACAATTAATTTAATAGTAATTCACAATTAAAAAGAGTTCTGATAAGATAAAAGAAAAGATAGAAGATACTAAAGAATCGAGATAACGAAATTATTTTAAACTTTCCTCCATTACTTCTGTTTATTTCCATTTCGAACAAGTAAATTGAAGAGATTTCTATCCCTTTTTATTTATCGTTTCGCAAATATTGTTTCCATTGCAAATCAAGAGTGGCGAAAGTGATTCTGTATGTGATCAGGTGACCATTTCTAAGAATTATTTGTTTGACAGAGCTCTTGAAAGTAACGAATTTTAGTCTTGACGCTTCAAAATTAGAATTATAATTATGTGTAAATAAAAAAACCTTTTAAACATGAAATATAAAGTAACTTTAATCTAAAAAATAAAACTGTTGTAACATGCATATATGAAACTAAGTTGCAACTACTTTAATCCTTTGCCACAACTCTTTCTCTATTTTGATAGATTTTGTACAAGCTATTGTGTGAGATCTGTATAGACTAGTCAGTCTGGTCTCCAAATAACTATTTGGTTATCAATAAGTTTTCATTTTTAGAATTTTTGTTCACACAGAAATCATTTGAAGTATTTTTTTTTCTTCGTTATTATGCTTAATTAAATATGGTTAGTAATAAAACTTATTAGTTTAATTTATTTGTGTTGGACGTGTACTTTTCTTAAATCAAGTATCGGTAAATGTTTTTTAGAAACAAAAAAATAATGCTTTTCAATCTTTTATATATCTTTGTTGTACGAGTCAGTGGTCAGCTTCTAATAAAATAAAAGCAGTTGGTAATGGCCTATAAAGATAAATAAATGATTGAATTAATTAAATATCCATTAGGTGGGTGTAAAAGGTTACCATCGTGCCCTCTCAGTTCTAAATTGCATTTACTTGTCGTTTCTATACCTCTACATGATTTTATGTGACACCTTAACTCAATTCTGATTACCCTGTTTTAAAGTAATTTGTCGTAAAAAAATTACTCTTAATGTTTCCTACTTTTGGTAAGTATTTCGTTTGGACGATACTTGTCAATCATAATGACGTTTTTCATAAATCAAAACTTTTAGACAACGACGAAAAATAACACAATAAGTTTTTATTTCATAAAAAATAAGTAATAATGTATAGATATTATCAAGCCTAGTTTGGGAGTCAAGGCTCTACTATAATTGTATTCAGAGGAGTATTCAATAAAGCATTTATTTATCAGTTCATACGAATCAAATGTAAAAGCAACGCATCCTCCGCTATTGATAAATGAGACATTATGTCATAGGAAATGCTGCTGTTAATTTATGAACTTCGAAATGTATTAAGCAACGGAACTACTCATCAGTATGGTTAACAGCGTAGGAAAATAACTGCCGCATTCGGAAACTTACAGGGACGGTATATATGTATCATAATTTGAGTTACTACACTTATTCGATGATTCAGTTTCCATTCATTAACCGCAAAGGAGTTTACGTAACTTAAAACTATTCACGCTGCGATTGTCCATGGTGCTGGACGAAATTTTAATAATGTATGTAAATTTTAAAATTTTACTTAAATTTATTTAAAATACGACTGTACCAAACCAAGTATTAGAGTACACGTAGTAAATTCACCTCTTTAACTTATTGAGCTATGATTAAATGAATGAAGAACTAACAACTCACTTTTGGTTTCAATTTATCTATCATTTACACATATTTACATTATTTGGTAATCTATCTCTGTAAGATTCAGATAACGGATTACGTACATTTTTATTGAAGACTGGTAGCTATATTATTATGTAAAAAATCTTTGTTGTGTAATTTATAATATTCTTATCTGATTAATTTGAACTTATATTTAAAATTTAGGCACTCTTTGTACAAGCTATGTTCTCAGTGTTCAAACTCTGTTCTCAGTCTTCTTTTAGCATCTCTTAACAACCAAGCGATTGCTCTTACTTTTAATTAAGAAAGATAGTTTGTAGCACCGCGTATCAATATAGCGTTATTTTTATTCTCAATTTTATTAGGTACTGCAATAGATTGACAAGATTATGGAACCACAAAGTTTTCATTTGATTTTAGAAGTCAAGAGACATTTGAAACCGTTTTGCGTAATGTTATATATAAAATAAATCCAAAGAAATAAGAGACACAGCTATCGTTTGATGGATTTGTAATAACAATAAACACATTTTTTCAAATATATGCTCACATAACCGCGGCGAATATGAGAGCGTATTTGGTCCACATTTGTTCCAAGTCTCGATCGACATTGTACGTGTTTAACAAATAGAATAGGCTGGTTGTGGGGCGCGGTCGGTTCACACGGCGCGCAGGATCTGGGCTCTATTTGCCGCCGCAGCTGATGCGTGGCGCCGCACCCAGACGCGTGGCCGAGGGCCTTGGGGATTATAAATGCGTGCTCCTCTCTTTATTTTACATGTGTATTGATGTTATAAACTTTTTGTTATAAACACACCCCGGCTTTGCGCGGGTAGCATAAACATATGTTTTATTTTAAAGCATTTAGTTACTTCACGGTGAAGATTCTCTTTCTTTAATTTTATTAAATATTCAGAAATTTTCTAGGTAAAATTATTATAATTCAGCTCTCGATGCGTGATCTATGTTAACTAGTCAGAATGATGTTTTAATTCAAATGTTTTAAACTACATCTGTGTAGTAAAATTTTTCATGTATTTATAATGCATTTTAATTCCTTGCGTTGTGATTAATTAGCATTTATTTACTACTCCACACATTACCTATGTATTACCATTAATAAAATAGTTTAAGAGATCCGCTTCTATAATCCTTTAATACCCACAATTTGTTTCAGCTGGAATATGTAAATAATTCTATTAAAATGCCTTCGTAAATGTCAAATGAAAATTGTTTATACTCAAAATTAGATAGTTATGTGTACAGTAAAATCTCCTTATTCGGGCTTCCTTCATTCGCGTTTTTACTAATCGCGGATTAAAAAAATGCGACTCAACTATACTCCCATATAAATTACCATTTCATAGTCACGGTTTCTGTATTCGCGGCATATTTACGGAACATATACCCTGCGAATAAGATTTTACTGTAACTATTTTATAACGTGAACTTGCAATTATAAATGTCATTTATAACCCGCGTTGACGCATAAAGGTAAGAACAAGTAATCAAATATACATTATGTAGCATAACTGTTGCTCATGATCTTGTTATACAGAAGGTATTAAGGTCAAAACAAAAATGCATGATTTAATAACTAGAGAAGATTCACTTCTACTTGTAAGTTTTGTGGATTGCCATAAACTTACATAATTTCAGCTCGAAGTAGAAATATTTGTAGCTAAACATTTCGGTTGTCGTGTCCTAATTCATTGTCTACGTACGTGTAGGATTAATTTAAAAGATCACAATTGAAATTTGTCAGTAAAAAAATTGTTTAATTGTGTAGAATGGTTTATTAACCGACTTCAAAAAAAGGTTGGGAGTTCTCAATTCACTTCAGTTTTTTAACTTTACATTTATGAACCAATTCCATAAAAAAATGAAAATTGACAAATTAGTGGTTTTAAGACAAGCCCTGTTTGGGTTTAATGGATTTGTAATGAGACGTACCGTGATTATAATTTACTTGTAAATAAAATGATATAAATTTAAAGTCGGTTTTATTTTTCTTACAAATTTTAAAAGATTATCAGTGGAAGTAAATCGTAAAATTGATTTCTTTTGCAATTATCGCAGTGATATATTCACTGTTTTTATCTAAAAAAAACTTAAGCAACTGTATAGTTCTAAACTTTATAAAATAAATAATACGAGTATTATTTACCTTCCGTTACAAGGTCAAATGTCAAATGTGATCAATTGTATTCACCTACCTACCCTAAGTTATAGATGAGAGAACCTATTATAATATAATATTACTATCATTTCGTGCTCCAAGGAAAATTTCTATAATGTCTTAAATCTATAAATGTGTCAATTTTCGGTATACCTTCGGAACTTAAGGTTCAATGACATTTAAAATTAAAAAGGATGCATTTGCGAAAGTCACCTGTCAAAGAAAAAAATGAAATAATTTGGTAAAAAACAATCTAATTGATAACTTACGAAAAATACAAGATAATGTCTTTAAAGTCCGTTAGAAATAAAAGGTCACATCTATTATTTTTATTAATTGAATAATTTGTTATGTTATTGTAAAATAATGACGAAAATTGGTTGGTTTAGAAGCTAGAGACTAGACTTTTTAGGGTTTACCCGTACAAACAATGTTTTCCTATTTATAACACTTTTATAAAAATAAAAAACTACGATGTATATGTTGATTATTATGCGAAGCTGTAAGGTAGTCGCGTTTACCCTCTTCTAATCGACCATCGAAAGCCAAAGGTCACTCCAAAGGTCAAGCACTAATGTCTAATTTATATTAGGCACATCGTGAACGTAAAAAGTCGATACTCGGCCTTCGATAACTCCGTGGACAGTTTCGTCAATACGTGCTCCGTTTTGTGATGTCGCGACCGGGTTTCGAGTTTTCTACCTCCAAAATACGAAACCGCTTATTTTAGTTCTGACTTTGGGCCAATACAATTCGTAGGCCAACTGATGCGATCGCCAACTGGCAAGACGTGTACTTTCGACACCGCATGTTATTATTTTCTGTGCCGTGTCTCAATTACTTAAGACGTTGACTACGTTTTGTTATTTATTGCGTACTTGATATTGTTACTAAAGTTGTTTATAGTTCTTGATAGGAGCTTAATGTTTAAATTGAAATTTCGAAGCTAATGTAGAGGTAGAAACCAATATATATATTAACAATATATATATTGTTACGTTTGTCAGTATCAATAATTTTGATGGGGTATTAAATTTAAAATTTTAATTAGTTTTGTAATGAATTATTATTTTATGACGAAATAATTAATCTCGAATCACACAATGTAATATGACCAGAGTGTAACTGTCGAACTTACTGTATATTAACGTCTTCCATTTGAATATAAATAAGTACATGATCTTTACTGTATTTTTTTTTTTGGTATCTTACTGCAAAATAACAACTATCCTTAAAATGTGGTGCCTCTGGGCGGTGATATATGTATGTATACGTAGTTGCCAGTTAATGTTACGTTTTCATTGAACCGTAACGGAGACGAGCTTTTAAATTTAAGTAATCTGATCGGACGTTTCCTGTGTCTCCGCTCCGATTCGTACCGCTCCAATGGACAATGGAAACGTGCGCTAAATGAATGTTTGTATGCTAACTACCTACGAGCAGTCGGAAATGTTAGACAGGCGTTTATAGTTAATAGGTAAGGCACACTTTCTCCCCAATTATTCCGCGTTCGTTAATTCAATATTGGTTTAACATCGTTGTGGAGTGACGCACGAGCGCAAATGACCCACATCCTTCACCTTCAACCGACACCTATGTTTCCTTTTTATTACGTAGAATATGCAGTTGAACATTGCCATTGTGTTCCAAACCTAATGACCAAGGTGTTTATTATGAAAATAGCGTGCAGTGTTTTTTTTAGCCAGCTATGAATATTTTTGACACGCAGTTAGCTTTACAGTTATAAGCGTTAAATTTATGGTGTGTTTAGTTTACATGTGTTTTTCTTGTTAGGTAGCTATTAAGTATTGACATGAAAGTCATTGTTTTTGTTACACCTGTCTACTACTGATTCCCAAAGTAATATTGAGTGCTAGAATTGCTATTGAAGTAGATTTAGATATTAATCTTCGAATACATATTTACAGAATGGTTTACTAAGAGCCGATGAATGTGGCCAGGGCCCGATTTTTTGGCGTTTCTAGGGTGACGCCTACTTTATCAGTGGACGTCTTTTCACTGATGATGATGATATTATAATAATATTTATCAGCGAAGAGTAAATTAAT
This sequence comes from Papilio alexanor hazarajatica, assembly GCA_018246295.1. Classification (NCBI taxonomy): domain Eukaryota; kingdom Metazoa; phylum Arthropoda; class Insecta; order Lepidoptera; family Papilionidae; genus Papilio; species Papilio alexanor. The sequence goes on along the minus strand of DWLR01000112.1, from coordinate 8,190 downwards.
AAATATTTTACACACCTTAATGGAGCGTAAAATTCTTTACTATTATAATGAATTCAAATTTAAGGTATTAAATTGCTAATCAAAGAGTATGGTTTAAACAGTCCGAAACCAATGGTTTAGTGTTCTCGACTTTGTAACGTCTGATGATTTTCTACTATAATTGTTTAGTTGTTATATTAATTGGTTATATAATAACATCGTGATATGTACACATAATATACATGTTGCATAAATAGGAATTTATGTTGCGATTTTCATAAATTATTATGAAGGTGACCTTAACTTTTTAATATTTGTATGCTTTTTAAATATATCTTGATGGTCATTCATTAATCATTGATATTTGATGTCATTTGACTACGACTCTCAGCTGTAAATGGGTTGCTATATAGAGAAGTTGTTTCGGCTACTATGTTATTGATATAGATAAAGATTTAGCTTTCTAAGAATTATTAGAACCAGGGAAATAGTGTAAAATATAAAATAGTAGAATTATTAGAATCGGGGTTTAGCCATTACACATAAAAATGAAATTATCTTCTTTTAATGTGGTCGACTTTAATTCACAATAATCGATCGAAGGAGAAGCGTTTTATTTAATTTCTCGTACGTTTTTCTTGTAAGCGAAACCTTATACTAAAAAACTTTGTAAGACGAAGAACTTAGACGTTACCGCAAACCTGTATAGCATATACCTATTTGTATATCCGAGTGTTCTATTATTATATATTATATTACATATATTTGATCGATTAATTTACAGAGACCGTCATGATAGCGCCGACGTTCAGAGCTCGCTCGACGTCACCAGGTACAGTAGAGTTGTGACAATGGTGTTATTAATGTCCCTAATATTACTTACAAAACGTGTGGTAATGTTATGTTGTTTTGTAAGAATTTATACAAAAAATATATATGCAATGAATATGTATTAAAATTCTTTTTTTCTAGTCGAAAGAAAAACACATTAGAAACTTAACTTTATATGTATTTTTATAAGTGTTAATATACATCTATGTGTACATTTGACAAATAAAAATACAATATACGTTCAGAAGCGAATGAAAATGTCGCACCGTGTAAAGGTATAATAAAATACATATTAACATAAGAATGCCACAAAGCAAATCGACCTTGTTGTCCGCTGGTACATTCGTTTCCAATAATATTGTTAGAGATGTTCAAAAAATTTGTATATTATTTTATAATTATAAAGTTTTTTTAAAATTAGCGGCATGGATATTTAACTTTGCCTTGGAATTTAATTAACAAATGCTTGAATTTAAATCATACTAATACTCTTTTAAAGTTTGGTATTCTTTTTACTGAAGTGTGTATTTTGAAGGTTTACGTGTGTTTTTTATGATTTTATAACTAACCTGAGTGGAATGCAATAAATATTTAAATGCTAAATTTAAATATTAGTAAACATTTAATATTTTATTTATGTTTCTTTATAGTTCAATAACAGTTTTTAATATCAAAACTCCAATCATTGTAATAAAGAAAACCAATAAGAGACAAGAGCATTTCCGCAGTCGCTTTATTGTTATTGGCCATCTTATTAGTTTATATAATGTATACATGCTAAACTAATGCTGATTTCTTTCGACCACATTATAATCAAATATTAGGTGGGATTGTGATCAAATACTTCTTTATTTATTATACAATTACGTTATTGTTCAAAACTGTAGCAGATGGGCTCTATTCTTACAAAGTAATGGTCCCTCGTGCTGGATACTAAAAATCAAACCACCCAATTGGATTGACTTATAATTAAACTGTGTGTTTTATTTAACAAATAGTGACTACGGGCTCTTTCAAAACACATGTGGTGTTCCATTTACAATCTTACAGTATGGAAGTATAACAGGTACACGTCTAACTATTAACTTTCTTTAATAGTTACACGTGTTCCCGAACTAAACATTAAATTGTACAAACGTTAAACGGTACGAACGACGGCGAAACACCTGCAAAAGGTAAAAGGTTGATAGATAATCGAAAACCGAAATACTCGTAAAAAGAGTGAGCTCGTAAAACGAACGTTAGAGCGATCAAGTTACTGCCGATTTGACGCTTTCTAGGATTACCTCTGCTAACCCCACTTGAACGTTTAATTGGGTAGTTATTTTATTGTTTGATAGGGAATACGTAACCCAGGCTCTAACTTCTTTGTATGTCAAGTATACATCTTCAGTAAACACTTACGTCCTTACAACCAAGCTATGGTTAGATTGGGATTGGATATCTAGGGAATATGTATATGCCGGGAAACGCTACGCAGAGAAATGTGACCTAATCAGGATATTTCAAAATATTTTAGGGATTTTGGATATGCTATTCACAATTTCATCTAAAATTGCATGTTTATTGTAATTAGTTCAAAAATCCAATGTAAATTTTAAAAAGAAAATTTTATACTTTATTTTATAATATTATCTACCAATCGTTGAAGGCGTCGGATCTGTGTGCACATAAATATTACGTCACACTAATCTAAAGATAAAACTATTATCCATGCACTTCCCGTGGTTTAGTGAATGAGCGCGAACGGTTTTAGCGATTTCATAACATGAACCAAGATTATAAATAGTGCCACGACTGCTGCTTTATTGAGAATATATGAAAACAAGGTTAGGAGCAGCAATATACTCGTAGGACAATATGAAATGCCCTTGCTTATTTATGAGAAAACTAGAGACTACGGAAGTTAATATAATAATTTTAAAGTAGAATAAAATGTGAACGAAATAGGAGATTAATACGAGGAGAAAATGCCTAACTTTTTAAAAACAAAAAATTATCTCCGAGGTACAGCTTTGTTGAGGGCAAACGTTGTTATCGCTAAGCTGTAGAGTGATTTTTCAAAATAGATCTTCTAAAATGTAATAACGTATAATTAAATATCATCAGCCTTTATTACCTTCCGCTGCAAGGTAAAGTTAATTGGAGCGTGGACCGTACTGGTTTACTCTGTGACGCATCCTTCACATGCTTCTGATCTAAACTATTATTATATATTGAAGCGTGAAGGTTTCATGAACTTCTTCCCTGTCTAGGCAAATGTGGTTATTTATTTCAAAAGTAATAAGTAAATAAGTAAATAAGTAAATGAATACTAAAACATGTTTGAAATAAGCTTTTATTTAAAGCTCAAAATAGAATTAAATCAAACCCATCAATTTATTACATTACAATTTATATGATATAAATGCTGAAGATGAGATGTATTTTTACGTATTTTATAAAAATCTTATCTTTTCTTAGATCTACTTATGTCAAATTATATAATTATTGTTTTCTTATCTAAACAAGTAAATCTCGCTAGCAATTAGTAATAGCAAGGTTGAGTAAGTAATTTTACACACTAAGTATAAATTCAACAATTACAAAATAAAGTCCACACTTTATTTCATCGTTAACCTTGTACGCCATACATTCTAAGTCACATACATGGCAACAATATATTAGTTATATATCACAGACCTAGTGACATTGTCGACTTACTTGCCGTGTAACAAATTAAATTCACAAGCACAACTGTGTAATTTACCAAACATTAAATATAGAACAAAACTTTTTTACTACGTAGCGTTAATAATTAAATTTATCCTTGGCATATTTGCCTATTTTTTGGGGATTGGTAAACGTCTCGTAGGAGAAGTTTATTACTTCGTTAACTGTTTTGTAAGTCATGGTGTAGTTGCCAGGATATCAAACACGTAAAATCAGGGTTACGTTTTCGCCTCATCTCAAGGTGGCAGATGTTATCGTTTTCGTCGCTGGCTATATCACGTAATATTTATCTATATACTAACAAACCTCTTTAAATTTAAAACGCCTTTTTACGCTTTATTAAAAGCATAAAGAAATATTTAAAATCTAGTGATTTGGAAAACCTTGTAATGGAGGTCATTGATGGGAACTAGAAGCGTGACGATGGACGGATGGCGTCGTGCGGACAGCAGGAACTCGAGATACGTTGTGCGGAGGACCGCATACTGCTGAAGGCATTGTAGAAGGCCTATGCTCAGCATTGAACTGATGCAGGCTGATAATGATCATGATAATGATGTTGATACATAAAGTAATTAATGTCGCTGATCTGAAAATGCAAATATTAAAAAAAATATCAAACACTTTGTAGTAAAATTCTAAAAACGAATGATGATTGGTTATTTAAATGAATGGCTCGTTGTTAGCTGGAAAACTTATGGCACTGAAACATAACTCGCTTTGTAAATGCCATACTTTAACTACCGAAAGATATTGACAGTCACAATTGATGTTCTGTTAACATTCATAACATTCATGAAATGATAACTTTTACAAACATTGCGGTATTTTTCATACATTATAGTTATTTTCGACATTTATTAAAAAGGTTTTCGATTTAGTCCACATATTACAACTATCTGAAGTAGCTTAAAATGTGACAATGAGGTTAGAGAAAAGTAATTCTTTTTATTTAAAAAACGTATTAGTCGAGCCGAGATTGATTTACCAAGTGAATGATTGGTTAAGCCCTCATTCGAAATAAACTCTGTCCTAGAGTGACTAATATTGATGATGCCTTATCTAAATTTTCCTATGATCTTAGTCGCTGTGGTCTTCTGCGCTCTGCCACCTCGAGTCCGCCGTAGTCGAGGAAACCAATACAAACAATACTTGAAGTATTAAGCAGTATGATTCTAAAGGCATTTACATTTAATATATTTGTTTTGCAAATAAAACGAATACATATAAATCATTATTATAAAGTCAACAAGATAGTCATTACACAATATACAATTATCCTGATATTCTGGAAACGAGTGACACAGTAGCTTTTCTTTCACTCCTGTAGTATTCAAATTCTAGAATCCATTGTGTTAGACAAAGCGGAGACATTTTTTGCCGTGCTCAGGGGAGCATTTAGAGGGTATAAATGGATATATTCGTTATTTCCTTTTTTACTATATCTCTTGTTCGTTCTCTATTCAAAATTAAAGTAGACGGAAAAAAATTTCGTTACGCTTATAAATACATCTTGCAAACCCATGAGCAAACAATGGGTTGCCGGACGGAAACCTTTCCCATTTATACGAAATCAGTTCTTAGGACCCTATTAGGGGGTGCGTCGTACCCTTTTACCGAACCGTTTAAATTGACAATTAGCACTTCGGATTCGACGTGATTTTAAATGTTGATCCTTGTAACGTCACGTTTCGGCTACTTGAGATTTAAGTTTCAAATCAGAGCTTTAATTTTATTTATATCATGTATATACATATATCTACGATTTAGTAATAATTGGTTGATTTACGTTTGAACTTACAATATGCAAAATGGTACCTTTTTGTAGACGATTTAAAAAAGGAGGTTCTTAATTTGATTGTATTATCTTCTGTGTTTGTTAACTCAGAACTTCGTCATTTATAAACGGATTTCAAGTTTTTTTCTTTTGTTCGAAAAGAGATAGATATTCACAAGTTAGTCCTATTTAATCTGGAAAATCATTCAAGTTTGGCTTCCGAAGACGTACCGAAAGTTGACATATTGGTAGACTAAAAACAAGCTCTGTTTGGGTTTTATGGATTTATAATAATACGTAGCGCGGCTATAGAAGACTTTTAAATAAAACTAGGTGTTGCCCGCAGCTTTGCAAGCTTTCATTCTTATAGCTGAATTTTTTTGTCATTTGATTCCGCCTATATTAATTTCGATAAAAGATAACATATGTCAAAAAGTTGTTATTGTCACTATTACCGTGGTAACCGATATGAACGAAGCTTTTTTCTATTTCTTATCCGTAAAAAAGAATAAATATACCAGTTTGATATCGGTTTTGTTTTAGTCAAAGAACGTTAAAAGATTTTTAAGTTAACTCTTAGAACATTTTGTAAACAATTTTTCAATATTTTTTTTTAGTGTCCTGTTATCACAATAACGCTAAAAGTACTACTAAAAGATAGTTTACGACAAAAGTGGTATGAAAATTCACCGATATTGCAATGACTTTCACTTTCCTTGCAAATTTTGTTTTCTTTTAAACCTTAAATGTTTTACATTTAAAATCTTAAACTTTATGAATACAATTACACAACGATGGCTTTTCATTTTTGTTTTATATACAAAACATATTTATTATAATCATGCAATAAGAGATCTACGATAGCTTTAGGCCGGAAGATTCGCCTCCAAATCTCGCATGCCGATGTTTTTCCGGAAGTTATATCCTAAGAAGAATAACTAAGTTGTCTATCAACTTGGCGATGAACTCATCAGATGTTACGTTGTTTCAACCTCTAATAAATCGTGGATTTTGACGGTGTAAAGTTTGGCATGTTTATGGTATAGTTTGAATTATGCATTCAAAATAATATTTACCGACAATACTTGCTGTATTTAGAAGATACTATGTCGGAAAAAGGACTTTAAATTATTTCTTTTAAGGTTAAATATGAAGTATTATTATAGTATGTATAAAGTTTAGAGGTCATACAGGCCTTCGCTGGCATATCATAATCTATACTAATATATAAATATGTAGAGAAGAGTCTGTCTGTAATTTTAGTGTTTTTGTAAAATTTTGTGATAAATATTTATTTTATGCTTCAATGACATCAAATCTAATTTTTTTTTAATTTATTAGTCCGTCTGTGTATTACTATTTAACTTTAAAACGGCTTGACCGTTTTTAATGAAAATTGGTATATGCTATATGAAATATCTTTCTATCTGTCAGAATGTCCCGTTATAACTTAAAAACGCCTTAAATGATCTGAATGAAAATTGGTACATAGCAAGAACGCGTCATTCACGCGCGAATCATCATAAAATTTCGGTAAGCCTGATGATAGCAAAAGAAAGAAATTTTAAAACATTGTTTTGTATTTTCCTTATAGCCGCTGGCAACGCTGCATTTTGTGAGAGTATTTTTTATACTCACGATACATCCATGAAGAACAGACTTATTTCTGAAAATAAAAAAGAAACTTTCATTTTAATTATTTTGGAAACACCGCGGAATAAAATATTTTATTTAATTCATTTTAATAACATACCAAAAACACATTCAATATTACATACATGAACAAATTTTCTTTAAAATAACGTAATTTTTGGAAGCAATAATACTCCACATATTTCAATAGAGCCGTGACATGTTTAGTCTTTCTCCGTTTGTTCAGCTGTTATCAGTACGTGTGATATTTTCCACCATTCGCGGAGCTCGAACGAGTGGGGGGAGGCCCTCTTTAATAGTACCAGCACGTTAGGAAAAGCGGGAGTAACCTTAGTACGTTGACATTCATCCACCTTCGCCACCCTACCCACGCGATATTAGAATCGTGTTCCTTTGCGTATTTGTCTGCACGATGTGAAAATCATTACAGATTTGCGAGTACCAACAGATAAATATTTGTCTTGTTAAATAAATAACATATGTAAAGTAATATTAAATTTCTTTTATTTTATTCAATAAATACTTTGTAACTACATAATATTATATACGTGCATAAAAATACAAAAACCACGAGGCAAGCAAGGTTATCAACGGAATGCAAATAAGTTGTTACCTGAGATACGAAATGAATCTTGAGGGAGAATGCAGTACGTAATTTCACTAACTGCAGCTCTCGACCGAAATGGAGTAATGTTTTTTTATTATTTTATCTTGTTTGTATGACAAATTCCTACAATCATATCGGACGAATCGAGAAAAGTTACAAGTTAGGGTAAAATCTTCTACTGAGAGGATTCCTACGGAATCCATTCAATATACTGCAATACCTAAAATATCCAAAATCGAAAACATTTTTGGGTAATTGAAATTCCTCTTTCGATAAAAATAGATTTTATTCAGGCTCAGACAACTTAATAACACTTCGGCTCTAAATTGTATGAGAATAAAAATTATTTTTAATGTAAACTATATGTCCTAATGAAACTAAAAATATCTTCAAAGTGCAATATAAGGCCCACATTCAACATCTAAGTAAACACAATGTGTGCAACAAACAAGCAAACGACACAACTCTTGAATAGCTCTATATATTAAAGGCGTATTCAAGAATTATGTTAAAATATTAGTTTTTTACGTATTTGAGACAAAATGTGTATTGAAAAATAATCGAATACAGCATACTGGTTTTACATTGAATACACTAATATTTTCATATTCTGTATAGTATATATATATAT
>DWLR01000111.1:0-37057 GCA_018246295.1 Papilio alexanor hazarajatica | reverse complement strand
TACCCATGTCATTGTCTAACTATATATAATAGTTAGACAATGACATGGGTATGTCACATGTTGTCTGTCTTTGGAACGTTTATTGAATCAATCAGTCGACATGTTAATGCGGAAGCCACTAGCTAAATTAATATAAAATTATGGTAATGTTGTAACCGAATTAAAGGCTTAGTACGCACAACTAACCGTCGAAATAAATGTAAACTGATAACTATTCATAATCGATTATAGCGTAAATCTGTGACAACCAAATGATTGAGCATGTAGGTATTTTACGATATACAATTCAAATTCTTATTTTGCACTAATTAATGTCCAATAGTAAAGGCCCTCATTTAGGGCCCTCTTTCCTTGGTGCTTAAGAGCTAAAACGGATCACTATCCTCAACTTCGATATGGTAGAAGTAGATATGAAAAATCAGTGTATATTCCAATTTATAATATACATTATCCTTTAAGCAACCGAGAAGCAGATTATGTCAAACTTTCATTTTGAGGTATTACACACTAGCTTGTGATGAGGTAACAATCTAAATCGCCTACTTGTTATGCTGGTAATTACCAACTGTAAATTTAAGGTGACCAAATTCATGGCGAATGCGTGTTCAGCTGCAGTGTGTTGTAAACCTAATGTACGTGGAAAATTAATTTCAATTTGAAACCATTAGCTACCATAATATAAGACACTCGGAGGCGGGGTTAATACTGCACAAGATATTATTCGATTAGATAAAACATCGAGGGTAGATTGGTTACAAACATTCCTTATATTGAAAGAGATCTATGTAGTTAGATGAACTCTTTGTGTTGAAATTCCGTCGTTAGTTAATAATAATAATTATCACATTATTATTGACTGATTATAGAATAATATGATAATAATTATTATAAATTGACGACAGAAAAATCACAATAGTCACGTCGTTGATCTGTTGAAACATTTACTATTTAATTATAATTACAACAATTGAATATTAATATTTATTATATAAGTTTTTGAGTGTCCATAGCCTAGTAAGCGCAGAGTACTGTTAACAGACTTTTAAGTTGTAAGTTTATTTCGAAATATATGACTTTTAATTTAAAGTTTCTTCAGTCAAAAATACAGGTATTTATGTGATATATATAGATGTGCAAGAATATCTTGCTTTTTGAAAGAATATATATCACAAGATAATTAAGATTATAAGCAATAATTCATTATCTACATAGATGAATACATATGTCAATACAACTGTAATGCAAGGGGATATCGCCTTTGATAATTTATTCAATAATTAAAATGCACCGAAACGATCTTTGACAAAACACTCAATATTCAAATTCGATTGAAGCAGAGGGCACGTGCCGAGACAAAAACACTATTTCCAACTAACAGTTTTTCTTAACTCCGGTGTACAGAAGCGAACGACCAAGACCCACTTCGTAATATATTAATCTCGCAATCGGCACATTGGATATTGATCTCTAATCCCTTCCTTTAAGACGCAAAGCGACCGCAAATTGTCGAAAACAGTTTTTATTCAGTCCGAGTTACTTTTTTTATCAGCTTTTGTCACCCAAGCGACTTGTAAAAAAGATGGAAATCGTGCTATAGTAGAATGGAGTTAAAAAAAAACCGTTTAATATTGGCATTAAACGGCTGACGCGGATTTGGGCGTAGAAATTCATTTCTGATAGTTAAAATTTGGTCGCGAGCCGTGTCCAGTGTTCCCGGAGCAAATTGTCACGTCCCACTGTTGCAGACCACCAAATTAGTAGTTCTGGGACATTTTAAAGATGGCGAAATGCAAGACTCAATACAAATCCATTGCCGCATTTTATACAAAGTACTATACCGTGTTGTCATTGTAATCGATTGCTTATTGATTCTTACTACCTATAACATTTTACTGATGCATACTTTTAGGGCGCAAAATAATAAAGGTAGGAATACACTACTGTATCATCTTATATAGTCTCACGTCACAAGCATATCGGTTCCATACATCTATTACAGTTAGAAATATGTATATTATTAAGGCACAGAGTAGCAGTGTATTCCCACCATAAGGTTTAAATTTAAGCATGCCTAGATTTAATGAGTATAGTACCTAAAATACAATCTCACGAATTCACAACTCTAATAGTATAAAGCCAATCTAACCTAAGAACATATTTCCCAGTAGTAATAAGATAGTCTCTAGTTTAAAAAACTGGTAGCCAAACTAAACCAAAGACATAATATATCTATTAAATATGAACATAGCATAATGTAGGGTGCAAAAGAATGCTTATTATGTTGCATGCTATAGATGTTGTGTGAATTTCAGCTTCCAGTTGATGATGTCGGCTGAGCGCCTGAGCAAATATGCCAGAGTAATGACATGTAGACTTAGAAACGAATAGATAGAAATTAAAATATAATTTTATAATATAATTTTTTTATTAAAGGTCGAAATAAAATTTTTTTACAGAATTAGTGAACCGGAATCGGCTGGTTAGACAGAGGCTTTAACGCGAAATCTCAGAATATCGGAGTAAATTAATAAAATAAACAGTAATAGGAAGGTGCATCCTTTTCCCGCCACTTCCTCTTGTCCTTTTCTTCATCTTCTCTTTCTCACAAAAAGGGTAGTAATGGACCCGCATCGTTTCTAGTGTTAATAGGTTCTATTTACATTGTATTTGACTTCTTTCATCCGAAAAATTAATAATTATGTATTTATTTATACTGTCATCCTTTTTGACGATGTTATTTAACTTCATAATACAAAATCTGGAAAATTAATTACTGTAATATGCATATTTACGGATATGGTATCTTATGTTGAATTTGTGAAGCAAGAAAATTCCCATACCACAGCTCCTAGTTTACATAAACGAGAGCTTTAGCATGCAGTAATTAAGTAATGGGGTTTAAATCCCTGTCTGTGCATTCCTAAGTCTACGTAATATTGGATCGATGGATCCCATCGTTAGTTCGGGTTCCAGGATCCATTAAGATTTCCGCCCGCTGCTGTGAGATGCGCGGGAGCATCTGCACTGTACAAACAAAAAGGCCTTATAATTTTAGAAAGCGACAGTGAAAAATGCACCCTAACTTTTAGAGACTAGGTCTAATCTTCATTACCTCCCTTATAAAGTAATGGTTTACAGTCATGATAAAATGGACCTTACTCAAAGGAGTTAAGGTTCAATTTTTTATTTCGTTTGTAGGTATAATTGTGGTGTATCCTGTTTAACTGATTAGGATCTTATGATGAGAAAAATAAGGTGGTAAATTCCGTGGAAGAGCGAGGGTATTGCAGAAAACTTCATACGTTGTTCGGCGTAGCTCATTTTTATAGTGGTTTTGAGATAATGGTATTGATTTACCAGGGTACACGGTTATCTTTATAATCTACGATATTTTGAACATTCTGCGCCTTTGAGTATGCTCCCAGGGCGATGAGGTTTCATGTTGCTTTTGCGTAGTTGTTTTATTTTAAATTTTGTCTTGTTAAAACCGTTTCGGCCTTGTTATAGGAAATTGTTCGGATTGTTATATGAAAATACATTTGCTTATGTTAAAACGATTTTGAGGATTTTTGCCCGACTCACAGGAGGGTAATATTTTTCGTGGATATGTAAATATGTTTGTTCGTATGTCCGTGTGTTGTCCGTGTGTTGTGTATGCCCGTTCCATCATTACCTAAATGGCTGGACCGATTTCGAAGAGTGCGGTGTTATTCGCTTCATATTCTCCGATCCGTGTTCTAGGGCCATAGTCAGTCGGGATTACTGATTCAATTTAAAAAAATATATGTACTTAGTTTTATTACTGGCAGGTTTTAGTTAAAAAGTTGGTGGTACAGTGGTTAATGGAATTTATATATTTTTCAGTAAACTTCGGATTTAATCATCTTTGCGTTTTTGAAAGTTAATTATACCAGTTAACATGTTAAGAAAACGGTGAAAGCGGGTTAAAATAACTTAATTCGACGAATGATCAAGAGGTTGATTTTTATGGACACAGGTCCATAAAAGTAATAATCAGGTGTGTTGTTCGTTTCTTTGTCAACTTTATATTATTAAAATAAAGCACAAACAGCAATTAATTATCCTTAACAGTGGTAGAGTCCGCAACATCAACATCTGTTGCACGAACGGCCCGCTCGACCGGTGAAATACCACGACCTCACAGAAGACAGGCGTGAAGTAGAAGTTCTCTGCGATTCGTCTGATGAGTGAGGTGCCGGAGGCCCAGTTTTTTCCTTTTTCTAATAAGAAAAGGGTGGGAAAGGAAAGAGGATTTGACGGTGAAGGGGATTGACAGGAGAAGGAAATGTCAATTTACGGTCTATTCTCTCCACTGTCTATTAAAGGTAGGCAACGTATCTGCAACTTGAAAATGCTTGTTGCGGATGCCTATGGGTGGCAGTCACTTGGGTGACTGCTTGCTCGTTTGCCACCTTCTTGTATAAAAAAAAATCCTGCGATAAGAAATCCTTACCATGCGGCTAACCCGTTTATGTCTTTATCTACAATGAGGAAATTAAATATAAAAAGAAGGTGAAAATATGGCATGAGATACAAAACTAACTTAAAGTAACATTATGTAAGTTATGCATATTTAGTAATTATTAATAAAACAACTGATATGGTCAACCTAATCCTACATATTGAATACGCAGGAAGTAGGATGTGTCATCCATCTCCCTTCCACCAAATACCGGAATTGCAACTGTCTCTGTCACCCGTTTTACCAGTTTTGGCGTACTAAAGAGTTATTGCAACTGTTCCGTAGGCGGTTGTGGACGACCATAGAATTAGGAAACCAATTTCACGCCATGTTTTAGAAATATTTTTGCGACTTTTTTGAAATGTTTTTTTTCCACGATATTTTCTATAGGTACGATTTTATACGGTTGAATATTTCAATTTTTTTCCAAGAAATGTCGTTTATTTTATTTTAGCTCAAAGAAATTAGTTGTAACTGTATTTAGTAAAAAAAAACCTTCTTTGTCATTGTTAACCAATTGATATTAGTCAATTTCTTTCCTAGCAAGTCACAGTCCAACGTTCCTATATAATTTTCCGTCCCTTTATAGAGATAAAACAATTCTCAGTTAATTAGAAACTGTGCCCAAACTTCAAAAGACTGCCTAGTCTTATACGACCGGATTTGTTACTTCTTATATATTTTTCAGACTATATTATTTTCGTTTATAGGATCGATCGTCAACTCACTTTTATAATTCTTTGTATAAATAAACAGAACTTAAACCAATACATTTAGTACTTGGGCATAAAAGATACATTTTTTTTTTCGATGGTTCAAGTCTAAAGATACTAAAGTCTATGGTCACATATGAATGGTGCGGAACATGATGCAATACGGCAGGTGAACGAAATTTCACTCCGACCATCGACATATTTCTTACCACACTTAAGCCCTTTCCGCGCCACACTAATAAGGATCGAATTAACGTGCCATATCAACGTTATATAATTATAATTATAATCTGTATTATAAAGTACCTTTATTACGTATGCTGACAAGGATCGGGTGTAAATGTCAATATGACAGGTTGTCAAGTAAAATGCCAAGCTCAAGAGCTCGTTTTAGATTCAGGTGTAGTTTGGCGCATATGTTTAATATAGTTATCTATATGATTAAAGTAATTACACGATATTTATGGTTAAATAGACGTATCAATTTAAAGTATTAAGTTGTCGGATAGTATTAATAAAACTTGGGTGGGTTTGGGTTAGTTATTTATTTAATACGGAACAAACATTCATACTTTCGTTACGGATACACTCTCATTAATATTAACTTGTAAAAACTTAGAAACTAAAGGCCAAGCTTAATGGCTTGTAATGTCCGATGATCCAATGGATGAACTTATTAAGTAGGATATATAGGTTAAACTTCCATCTTAGCCTATGACCGTCCACTGCTGGACTTAGGCCTCCTCCATTGATCGCATCATTGGAGGGCAATTTGGCATAATCGACACGCTTGACAGGCGGGTTGACGATCGCAGCATGTTCCACCGTACTAAGAAAAGGACGCTGCTGCCCGTCCTCCGGTGGTCTTTACATCCAGACTCAAGACAAACAGACATGTTCATGCACACAAATGTTTGTCCTGGGTGGGAATCGAACCCACGACCTGCGGCGTGAAAGGTAAGCATCTTACCACTGCGCCAACCGGTCAGTCAGGTTAAATTTATCGTACTTAAAGTAACTTAACGTAATATGAAATTTAGGCATATCTTTAAACAGTACACAAACAGCAGCATTTATTTTTTCACAGATAAATCCGTATCTTTAAATAGAAGAAGAATTTAGAAGTTTAAGGGCCGTCAAGCAACGCTATTGACGCGTTAAAAAAAACTTTAATTGCAGGCTGATGGTATGCAGCCAGTTCCCACACGCTAACGACTTCAAGGAACTAACTAACTGTGCAGCTTCTGTTGCTCAGAGAGACGGCTACTGACTACTAAATACAAAGTCGACGATTTGAATACATTCTTTTATTATTACGGGTACTCTTGATATAACATTTTTTATACAAGAAGGTGGTTATAGGGAGAAAGGAGCAAGTGGTCGTTATATGACTGCTACCAATAGACAAGCATTTGCGAGTAGCAACACATATCAATACCCGGGATGATCAGAAGACTTAAAGTTGTATTATTTAGGCCACAGTGAAAAGGAACATAAAAAAGTAAGGTACGGGAGTAGATGGGAAGGGGTTGAGGCCTGCTCTTTAATCCCACCGAAACAAAAATGTGCTGCTAATGTTTCTATGTATATTTTGGTCATCACTGTTTTACATTGGACTTGTACTCAAATGAAAATATCTTTGCTTTTAATAGATCACTGTATGCGCGACTCACTGAGGAATGCAAACCGCTGCTATGACGTCGTCAAATAAAAAAAATAGTGCCAAGAAAAGTCCGAAACTGCAGTTTGAGCAAACAAGGGTTGTAAAATCTCCGATGGTCGTATTGTCGGAGTGATGCCGCGAGATTACACCCCTCGCCATAAACAAGGGGTGGGCTTAGGGTAGAGATGACCGTTACGTAGCTTATATCTATTGTTATGGTAATTTATATTGTCAGGACTTTTAATATGGGATGCAGTGGTCAGCGTGCGTTAGTTATTATGCAATTAAACTTCTATTTTATTTTTAACACTGCCACTAGACACCTATCACAGTCCTATCAGAAAATTAAAAGATGTTATTAAAAACACATTTTAGAATTCAAAGCGACTGCGCTTATTCACAACATGCTGTCTATTTTCAAGACTGCAGACACAGCGTGCGATTAGGGATTTATAAAATCTTATACGATAGCCTATCGACCTGTCTATATAACGTGACATCTTATACACCGCTTCTATTTAAAATATAGCCAAACCCAAATGAAAAGCTTTAGAAATTCAATCCATCGAGGGTTGAAATGGTAAAATACTGTTGGATGGAAAAACGGATACGTTATCAATGTTTAAATAGCGACAAAAATCATAGACAACAACTAATTTTACAACATCAACATCTCACCCATTTTGTCCAAAAACGCATATTCACACAACATAATAAGCTTTACGTTCATTCCCATGGCATATTAAATAGAAGATTCAAGAACATCACTAATACCCAAGCCTGGAATAACAAAAGGAAATGAATATATCGATACGCTATAAATCAATTGCCACAAAAGCATTGCACAACACTATTGAATAGTCACAATGCCTAGAAAAAAAAATAAGTTTCCGCATTTGAGTAAATTTTTCATTCCCACGGGGTGTCGTGGAATTAAGCGAAGTTAACTGAGATGTTTGAATTCTATTTGATGGTGTTAAGTATCGTTTTCGTGTGGTTAGGTGTGGGTTATGTTTGTGCAAAGCATATGGCATGTCACCTGCAGGGTTCGAGGGCAGGTCGCAGCAGCATCCCTCTTATAAATCTCACATCCTGTTCGAACTTTATATACGGATTCGTATCCTGTTTAAGGATAAAATGAAAATGAAATAGATGTATTGGTAACTAGTTAAACATGCTCCCAAGACTTTAAACCATATTTAGGTAAACAAAGCTAGTAAAAATTTAGCATCGATGAGAATCGTATCCGAAATCTACGACTGCGACGATTACTGATTGGTGATTCATTATATATATATAATTAATGAGTATATGGATATTTATTATATCATATTGACTTTACCATCTAGCATCTCATTCAGTATCTCATTGCAATATTTATGATCGCAGTCATAACCCATAAAATTAAATATATATATTAAACAAACATTAAAATATTGAATATTTTTATTTAGATTCGAAATAAAGGCAATTTTACATTAAATGATTTGACAAAAACCCTTATTATTGATATGTTCAGTTCATAATTTGCCATCAGTTTATCTATCTGAGGGTGACATAATGCAAGACAATATATGCAAGTCTCAACTTTTGTTATACTACACTCTCTTTGCATCGAAACAAACAAGCTAAACACAGGTATGCTTTAAAAAAAATTAAGCAAATATAAATAGCTTAACACTTTATCAGAAGGCCGACATAAATTCCAAACACACCTACGCGCTTTATTTATGTTCAAACCATTTAAATACATTTAGATGTCGAGTTTTATTGCAAAATGCAAAAAAAGAAGGTAATTTATGTATTTGAAATTGATGCACTAATAAAATCTAGACTTTTTAATATAATGTTACCAGGACTATGGCATATAAAATAAATATATATGCAATAATCGAAATTATGATAAAACTAGTTTATGTCATAAAATAAAACTAAAATCGGAAGTCATTGACCCTCATTCCTTTATGTTTGATATTAAGCTATAATCGGTCTATTTTCTACTTCTATCAAATAATAATTGTAGGAGAATAATAATAATGTTAGCCCTTTACATTAACTATAAATAACTAAAACTGCGTACCTAACGTAATAAAACACAAAAAATGTTTTATCAAAATACGGGCAAATAATTTAAAACATACTTATATACAATTCTTTTAATATTTAGCCAAAAAAAAAAACAACATAGCACGATTATTAAATTCAAAATTTTGCGCATGTTCATCTTGTTTCCTATTTATGCTTAACGTTTATACAGCTTCGGTACAGGTGTAACAATTTGGCAAGATGTTAATGGGTCATATGGTCACTGGGACCACCCCAGTGACGGATGCGCAATTATATGGGAGAATAAATTGTGCTACAAATTAGCAGATTGCACAGAACCCGCGCAGAATTTGAGGAGCTTCCAACGGATATTTTTTTGGGTCCTAAGTTGTTCCTATATTATAATAAAGGTTAAATTTATTTATCCTGTTTTGTTTGCTAAATGAGCTATCAAATATTATAAAAGTTTATAAAAATAACATAGTTTGTATGTTATATTTTAGTTTTAGTCAAATTGTAATAAATAAAATGAAATAAATTTTGAATTCCCTTATCTTTCGGATAAAAAAATCTGGACATAGGACTCCCCATTGATTGTATCATTGGGGGGAAATGTGCCATAATCGTCACGCTTGGCAGGCGGGTTGGCGATCGCAGTATGTTCCACCGTAATAAGAAAAGGACGCTATTGCCTGTCCTCTGGTGGTCTTTACATCCAGACACAAGCCAAACAGACATGTTCATGCACACAAATGTTTGGGTCCTAGGTGGGAATCGAACCCACGACCTGCAGCGTGGAAGGCAAACATTTTACCGAACGCGCCAACCGGTCTATCATAAAAGATCACGCATTAATTATTTTGCTAAGCAATTAGATTATTGTTTGATCATGAAGTAATTATAAAATAGCAAATAGGTTATTACATGGATCAGTATTCCTGCGCAATAGATTTATATCATAGACAATAAATTTACCGTAACTCCTAGATAAGCTGCTTCTGAGACTAAGGAGAGCGGTTTGCTTTATCTATGCAAATTGCGGGACATCGGAGGGTTCATATTTAATCCACAATGACAAAGAAAATGACAAATTTAGCTAATGGTAGTGGCATTAACATTCGTTTAGTAATCATACTGCAACATAGTGCAGATTTGAACATAAGATTAGTAAATTTAAAATATGTATTACTACTATGTAGGAATATTTGTTCGTTTTTACTCGGTGAACTCAAAAACTACTGAACTTTAATTTTAAGTAATACAAAGTCAAATAGTCCTTAATCGGTATTATTTTTACATATAAATAATAAGCAATAATAAGAAATGTATCAGGGTAATAACGGGAAGTATATTTTATACACGAAGACATTACTCTGTTACTTTGCTTTGCTTGTCTTTCTGTAGTTTTTATCTTAGGTAGTATATGTAACAATGTAATTTAGGGTTTTGTTTATTGCCGAGTCTCTCCAACAACTTATAGAATAGATTGAATTAGAAATCAATCGAAGATTCAAATAGTACCTAGATGTATAAAGTAGTTAAAATTAATTTTAAAACTGTTCTTCGTTCTTTACTATTAGAAACGGGCAACTAAAACCTACTAATACATTGAGATTTTGGTCATTTGCGATGACTGGCGTTTTCTGCTAATAACCTGCACTTGCCACTTTCGTGCCCAAATTAATTACTCTAGCGAGGGCCTCGCCAACTATAAATAATAATTTGCGAGGGTCGATATGATTGTTGCTTCAAGAACAGCCTTTATGTGGAGTCTGAGAGTTAAGGGTTATGTAAATTAAATCAAATACCAAATGCAATACTTTGGTACGAATTAATGGTAAAAAAAAAAACGTTTTTTCAAGTGAGACTAGTAACTAAGAGGTACTGTTATAAACACACACGTGTACACGGAATGGTGGTTACTTATTAAATATAAAAAAGTTTAAAAAATTTAGTATTACAGGATATTAGGTCGCCCACGTTTTAAATTAATATCCCAGATCAAATTCTAGTAGACGCATGTAAATATTTTTTCCATCGTTTTAATGATCATTAAAATCTTTTGTATTTGTTTTTAGATGCAGCCATTGTATTAGACACAGTTGTGAACAAAATTTCTACTTTGCACAAATAATTCAGAATTGTCTAAAGTATAAATTGAACATATTAACATTATGCTGCTTGATGTATAAGCGGTAAGGATGCGGCATGGTCACACTACGCGGACTGCCTAATTTCTGACTGGCATTGGGTCCGCACAAGGTCGCGCTAAATGCGCTCGAGTGACGTCACAGCGTCTGCGTCGCTACCGGCCACACTGTAGTGTAGGCTCGCCACGCGATCGTGAATTACGTGGAAAGTCATCTAGTACTGATTTCTTTTGTTTTTTTTTTTAATAAATACCCGTAGCCAAAGGGTAGGATAGAGATAAGTGTGCAAAAGTGTTACGAATAGGCAACGCAAGAATAATAAAATTATCGTCAGTACATCAATACTATCTAATCAAACTAGGCTTAGCTAAGACCAATAAGTTTTTACCAATAACACCAATTTGTAATAAATACAAGAAGATTATTATAATCTAAGCGAATAGACGATGCTTATTTTGTCTTAAATTAAGGAATATTTAGACACTGTTTAGGATTTAATTACAAGTTAAATGTGCACCAAAGTTTGTGTGTTTATAAAGTTTATATTCGAAGTTACAAAAAAATATTACTGCGAAATATTTACGTCTTGGTTGTGGTATAAATAAATGAATAATTAAATACATCATGAAAATTACATTATAAAAGTGGTTTCTAACGATCGCATTAGCCGTCCGTTTATTTTTTTTTTAATAAATTAAATACATTTTTAAAATAAATTATGGGTTAATTAAGGAACATATATTATATTGCTTTAATGTTCAACACTTTCCATTCTCGCTCATAAAATTAAGCCGACTTGTAAGTGAATGGGTGATAGTCGAAGTCATGTCATATTCGAGACCTCATAAAGTCAGACTGTAAAATGACCTCAATTGTGTAAAATCCATGTAAGACATTTTTATTTGTTGTATATTGTAATAGAAGAGATATTAGTAGATGAGAAGAAAATGGCGTCTACCACTGCAGGATCCATATTAAAGACATCAACGGTAGCGATGGCAACAAATAAATAATTTGACAGTGACTTACTTATCAAAATAACCATAAAATTATGGAAGATTGGATTTAAACTATTTCTTTAATTATTCTGTCAAAATATTTTAAATATAACGGTTACAATAAGAGTTCCTGTGGATGTCCTGACTCTTCCCATAAAACATGGCCACCATAACTGTGGGTGTGCCCACGTTTATTCCCATCCAAAAAAACTTTTCTTACGTAATTCGGACGATAATTAATATGCGTTCAACTAAGAAACGAAGTCGACTTTAGTGAAAGCACGGACAATTTCTGACATCAATTTATATTATTCAGACATAAATTATATAATAATAATGGTTATTTTTGTTCACTACTATTTTAAAACGTGAGTTATATTTGAATTCGTTAAGAAGACGCGAGCTTTGCGGTCGCGTCTTTAAGAATTCTCATTAAGATGGGAAAAGGGAGGGAGAAAGAAAGAAGAAGGAAAACGAGCAACATCTGCAACTGTCAAGTTACGCATTGTCAGATTTTTCGGTGAACAGTATGTGAAGACTGATACACGATAAATCATTAGAGGACGGAAATATTTTTCTTATGTATTTATGTATGTCCGTTCCTTTGTGACCTCCTGTTGGACCAATTTTGAAGAGTGAAGTCGTTTTTTGCCCTCAAGTGTCATAGGAGTATCATATAGTCAATAGCAATAGGGCTAATGGTTTTTTAAATTAACTAATAATTCCTTATAACCTTCATGAAGGCACGAAGGGTCATGAGTGGAAAGGGGTACCCCCTTAAGCCAACTAAACCAACTAAAATTTCTATTGCATATACATACATCTCTAGTTATATAATGCGTAATTTTTCGAAATAATATGAATCTTTGCCTAGAATACATCCTACGGTGATACTCATCTTACCGGTGTAAGTATTCTTAATACTTTTTGTGTAAGTAATAAATTAAAAAATGACCGAGTATATATAGTTTAGCGTAGTCGTGTACAAATATATATTATATTGTATATATTGTACGTAAATCAATATTAAAGGTTTTCTTAGAAATTTCCACATTCATATTACCATGAAGGAAATATAAGCGATGTCATAATTATGGCATGCTTTTATTATGTTCCCAAAAAAAAAGCAAAGTGCGAAAACAGATATATAGATTTTTGTTTAGTCATACTAATGTAAAGGATTAATACAAAAACAAATATCACGTTTTATTATCCACTATCTTAATCAAGTCTATGTTAACGGATATTCGTTTAAAAATAGGCGTTCAGAAATCATGTAATAGATGGCGCTTTTCGATAATAGACAAATACATCCTTAAGGAAACGTGATGTGCATGTTTTAAATTAAATTTAAATGGCGCGTTTTGCTTGACATTACATTCGAAGATTATAGAATTATTTTTGACTAATAACATAAAGGAATAGTAACATAGAGTAATTCGTATTTTTAAATATTTTAATAACATCACGTGTAGGGTATGAGAAACTAATATTTTAAATGTTTGATAAATTTGATTTGAACTTTAACATTAATTTACCTGTGTAAAATATTTAATTTAAAAATTTTGTTCGAATAAAAAATGTCTTTTGCTGTCGCATATTTCAAACTGACGTTTCCCAATGACATTACAGATAATGTAATGAATAGTATTTGTCGATGTTGAACTTCCTATTTTCACGTGGATGTCGTAAATCGACTGAAGGACTTAAAGGCTGCATACGTAATAGACCCGTCTAATTTGCAACCTATTTATTATTTCAATACATAAAATTTGAGAAGTCTTATTCTTTGAAATCATCAAACGCACTTTTTATATCATTTTTATTGGAGACAACTTGTTTATAATATTCTGTCTACCGTTGATTAATAAAGTATAACTACATATGAATAAATCGATTTATTTTCTTGTTTTATTCATAGTAAATTAGATTCAGGGCATTACCGTGAATAAAACTAGAAGAAATGTTGTGTGCTCTTAATTTGTGCTTCTGCTGCACCCAGGGGGGTCAATCCCCCCCTACCCGAAAATAGGTTGACGCCGCCTTTATGTTCTGTTTATTCCAGTATTAGAATTCATTGCATTATTTCTTAGTATTAAGACAATAAATGATCAAAAATTTGAAGCAATAGATACGTGTTTTGGCCTCAGGCTGTACGTAATTATATCAAAGTATAGGAGATAGAGGGATCGCGTGACCGAAGCGAGATTAGTGTAATTTTGTTAGAGTACAGGTTCTATAACTTCTTGTTATTCTATATGTTGTGTACTTAAACCGTCTTTTCAAACGCTAAAAATCATAGGAAAGTAAAAATAAGTAAATGTTACTTAAAAAAAAAAACACACTGTATGAATATCGTCATTGATAACACTATATTACTTAAGACACTCGAAAAAAAAAATAGAACGAAATCGGGTAAAAACCTATATGACAACGGGGCATCAAACACAATTCATTGTAATCACCAATATTAACTAATATTCGCAAACATTCGCAATAATTACGATATGGCCAAAGTGGCCACTTAAAAGTTTTACTAAGTTAAATGTATAAAATGTTTTTGAAATATGTAATCCATGTCATAAATAGTTTTTCGATACTGAAACGAATTACCCGACACAGTATCAGCAACTCGATGGAACGAATGTGTGAATGATGCATGTCTCGGTAGTAGACATAAAAATATACTATTATTTAACATACTAGCATCGATGTCCGTATATGTCTTCCTACGTACTACCTTCTCTTGCATTACATTTAAATAGTTCATGTTGCCCATTTGCTGCTCGGATACTTTTAAATCCTATGAGATTTTAAGACAAGTTATGAAATTAAATAATGTTGATTTAGGTTATTGCTCATTAAATAACATCCGTCCTGGAGTGGTGTAGGCAGAGATTACATTTAGCACAATCCAGGCTTGTTTCGCTTCTGCACGCTTTTTTCATTCGTCCTTCGTCCATGATTCTATAATTTTGATCTTCGCGAGTAATTGATGGCATATTTCTCGGTAAGGGTCACTCTCTCCAAAATAAGTTTATTATTGTTAAGATATACTTACAAATAATGTAGAAAGATAGAATTATGCTGGGCGGAATAAAAATACTCAAAGGTTATACTATAAGCCGTGGGCAAACTGACTTACCAATGAACTTAGAATAAATCACCATGAACTTTCTCCCTCATGGTGTAAAGTTCATTATCGCTTGCAAACAAATTTATAACTATACAAAAATAAAATTGTAACCTTCTAAAAAAACATGTCCGTAGTTACTTGATGACGCAATGCCTAACTCACTCGTAATGGTTGGTGTCAATCAAAATTACTGTGTAAATTTGTTCTTAGAGAATTTGTCGAGTAGTTCTGAACTTTAACACAAGGTGATATAGTATATTTTACATAGTCGTTAAGCGTACACGCGATAAATAATTTGGTGGTGCGTTCCAAGAAACGGAACGGATCAAGATGTGGCGAGTCGCCTACAGATTATTATTAGTCGATGCTGTATAATGACTTGTTTTCTTTGTCTATTATTAAAAAGCATATTTAATTGCATGTAATTGAAGACATTGTATGTGTCTGGATTAATTTGCTTTAGTAGGAAAAAGGTTAAATTTTACTTTTAATTGTGCTCAATACTACAAGTGAAAATGATGACTTTTAAAATAAGTTTTTTTCCTTAGATATAAGGAAAAAAACTTATTTTAGAGGATACTTTATAATCCTTTCCATTACTAAACGTTAATAATAATTCTCTATGTTTCACTTCACCTCTTTGCCAATGATATTTTAAAAAAATATTTCTGATATAAAATTCTAAATATTAACAGTTAATCAATATAAAATAATAGACTGTGAATATATAAGACATATTTACATAAATTAATAATTAAAAGACCAATAAAAAAAATCTTTTACAGCCTCCTAAAGTCAACACTAACTCTATACGACAAAACTGTTTGTTTGTCATTTTTCATAGTTGAATATTGGAAATTGTGTGTGTGTATACATTGGTTTATTTTTATTTCCATGGACAACTCTAACATCATATTACCAATTAGATATTTTTGTCACAAATATTTTCATTCGTACTTCGTACTGCAGACCTCTCAGTTATTTGTCTACTACATACAGTGATATGTGGAGGTAGGTACGTGTAAGGCGAAAAGAATCGTTTTTGTGGCACATATACTGGAACATGTTTTCGTACTAGGTTTCACTGGATACATCTAAATACTAAGTATCATAAAACGGTACAAACGTGTATACGCTGTCATCGGTAAAACGCGGATTTACTTTTTACTCGTAGTTGTACTAGGGCTTTTGCAAGAGAGGATCAACGTGTATTAACACGAACTCGTAATCGCGATAATTAATACATATTTTACCTAGTACGACCCACCTCCTTGAAAGTTAAGGGAGATGAGAAGCGCATTTAAGGCAGCACCTTTATACGGCTACAAAAGAAAATTGATTAATTTTTTTAATTTGAGACAAATTTGTATTTATTTTGTTTTATTATTAAATAATAAATGTCTGGCCCTAGCAATTTCAACTCAGTCTCCATGTCTATTTTAAAAACTATATTACCGGTAACAAAGGTAGATAATATTACTAAATATAAACAAATAAATAACATAGCACCACTGATATACAAAATTGTAGAAGACTAATGCTTATTCTGGAAATAATAAATTCAAACCAGATTGACAACAGCACGTTTTAAATCTTTTGTATCAAGGGTGTAAGATTTTTTCTAGCTTCAAAGTCAATGACCTTATTGCGCTTAGTGTATTTTTAATTAAATCAATCTAATTGATGCGAAAATAATGCAAAAAATATTCAAATGACAAACTGGTACACGCTATATGTTGACATTGACCGTTTGAAGTGCGGTCAAATATAGAACTTTTTTATACTGAACGCTAACGTAACACATAATTTATTGAAGGAGAGGTCTCACGATAGTGGGATTATGAACCAATATAAGTTGAACGTTTATATGCGAGAATGGTATTGACAAACGGGTTCTTTTTAAATTAGACATCGAGTTTTGAACGTGAATCAGCCATTTTCAACAGTCTCCGTGTGTGTACGGTTTCGTAAGCAGACGTAGGTCAAGTTATCGTGGTATGTTTAAACGAAATGGCTTATATTACGTAACACATGTAGGAAAACTGACATTATTGACAATATTTACTAAAATGTTGTTTGTTTTCAAACGTAATAAATTAAGATTGCTTGCGAGAAAAATATTAATTACGACTTGTTTAATTACATGAAAAAAATTACATATATATATATTTAATGTTAATTTAACCATAGACGATAAAGTTTAAATTAACGTACATTATATGGCAGAATGGATATGGTTTTGGTTTCTTTAAAATCATAAAAAACTTTTTCAACGGAATCATTAAAGTAAAAAATGCGACACGAGCCAAAGAAAACAATCTGTCATTCGCAAGGTTAAAAAATGTTATATTTACCTCGAATGAGAAAATATGAAAAATACAATTTTAATGATATGTAAAGTAAATTGTATCCTTATTTTACTTATTGATATGATTTTTGTAAACAGGAACAAACTTTTGTAATCATTTGTAAATTCCTGGCAACGCTTAACGTTATCCGGCGACATTGACAATGGATGGTTTGAAAGAATGCGACCTTGAATTCGGTTTCTCGAGCGAAGTCGAGCGCGGCGTTTCGCGCGGGAATCGAGGTTGTGTTTTTTTTACTATCGATAGATTAGATGCGAACCATAGATTGATAATGCCTAATTTAAAGTTATTGCCCAAACTTAGATTTATTGAAAATAATCAGCTACGACTTGAAAAACAACACTAAAACAGTCTTGCTTTGTCTATAACTAA
This sequence comes from Papilio alexanor hazarajatica, assembly GCA_018246295.1. Taxonomy (NCBI): domain Eukaryota; kingdom Metazoa; phylum Arthropoda; class Insecta; order Lepidoptera; family Papilionidae; genus Papilio; species Papilio alexanor. Next base: position 19,127 of record DWLR01000111.1, on the reverse strand, counting down.
TCATAGTTAAATTCAAGCATATCTTTGTACGTATAATTTTTCAGGGAGTCATTTAAGCAATATACTTCCAGAACGTAATTGGAATACTGTGATTAGTGGTTTTGTATCCGTTATCAAACGCTAACAAGATTTTGTTCTATGTAGTAATTATGTAATTAAAAAATAAAAAAAATTGGTATAAACTTCTGTTCAAAGTTAGTACAAATATATTACTATATTTTGTAGAAACCAGGAAGTATACATAGTAATTATAAATATGAAATGATTAAATTAATATACTTTTATTATTTTATTTAAATAATATTTTATTTTAATAATATAATGTTATTTAAATTAATATACTTTTAATATACTTGTGTCAAAATTCAGTGTTTTTTTAGAAATAAATTTTATTCACAAGTTGGTTATTAATTAGGTATTTCGAAAAGTTTATTAAATATAAATAAAACGATACCAATAAGAATTAAGAACCATAATTTTTAATTTATAACAAATATTTGTGACAGATTATAAATAAATAAAACATGATTTGGTTTTTAAGCATTACTTTATTTATTATTTGTGATAGTAAAAAAGTATTTTCTAAAAATTAATTCAAAATAAATTCATCTCAAATTTAGTCCAGATACAGTATAATTTATTATCGTTCGTGAAATTGGCATTGTGCAAATGTATATTGGTTAAAATCAATTCATCAAGTAATTAATGGATTCGAGAACTAGCAACACTCACGATATTCAATGAATACAGATTAACGATACAGTGACAGTTTCGACTTAAAATAAGTAAAGTATTTATTCAAGGTTTCTTTAAAAAGACAAATGCCGAAATTATATTGGTTTTAGAGTTGTGCCATCCTTTATTCATTTGATTTAAGGGTAATACTTTTTTGAAATAAAAATATTAGGAATAAAGCGTACGTCTTTATATACATTTGGTCTTTCTTAAGGGAAAAGTCATCAGTTAGGAATGTAGGTGGTTTTGGTATCAGTTATAATTGTAAAAGCTTCAAAATAAATATGTTTTTGTCACTGTCTCTCAGATGTGTCGCACCGACCCAGTGTAATTCAAACATTATGTGTTGTTTCATCGCAAACAAGGCAGATTAAATTTGTGCTAATAAATTTTGGAGGTTGTTTGCGAATTGAAAGTCAGATTTGGGGCTCGAAAAAACTGTATTATAGGTCATAATAACAACGTTCTCGAACCTGCAAATAAAGTAGTTGCATGAGGTATGACATGGATATTTTTAGTAATTTTTTGATCGTGTTGTGATTTTATCAGTTGTTTTATGCGGATTTATTATATATGTACTTATACGACTTTCGTCATTACAGCGTCTTGTTAAGATGCTTAAAGTAGATTTCAAATCTCAGTTATTGGCTGAAACTTTAATTTCCGAACGTGATGTAGAGGAAGTTTTAGGAATTTCACTACATTTAATATAACTTTGGCCTAATTTTCTAGCAAGACGATCAGGATATTTTTTTAATTGAGTAAAACGCCGTAGTTGTAAATTAAGAAATATAGTTCACACAAATAGAGCTTTTCGTGATCTTTTAATTATTTAAGCACATTTTCTATTTTGTTAATATGTTAACGAGGTATTTGTGTTATTAATATTCTTCAGTGGTGACACTTTTTGTCGTTATATCACTATGTAATCAATAACTATTCAATAAAACGCTTATTAACCTTATAAACGGACCATGCACATACGTATTAAATAAATAAGCTGTCAATAAGAAATCATCGATTGTAAGAACATCTATACAATAAAAGTGTAACATAGAATCGTCTGGCCTTGATACACCATTCCTTGAATACATGATAAGGAGTTGAGCTCGGAAAATAAGTTGCCATTGATATAGCAAACATACCTAATGTCAATACGCAAATTTATTTTATATCAGTGACTATAAGTTGACCGACATCGAAAATGTCCTTAAAAATTTATCACAATAAATCAATACAAAATATTTTAGATGCTTTGATTATTTAAAATAGTTTTAGTTATACTAGGGGATTTCTTATACCTACTGTAGGGGCGTTTCTTTGAGCTATACGCTAATATGAGATAACTACAAAGCATTTAAATAAAATATTAATTGAAGTTAAAAAAAATATCATGATTACCAGATATTTGACAAATATATCTCTATATTAATTTAAGGTTAAATTTTTTTTGGAGTAAAATCGTAAAATATTTGAACACATTTTTTTCAATGTTGCTCAAGATGTAATAAGATTGAAGAAAAAAAATAGTCACTGCAGCCGTCTAAACAAGACTAAACCTTCGCCAGTTTGGTTAAAATACAAAATCTATTATCAAAACCCACAAAGATGATAACAAGATTAAGATTAATATCATCTTTAATCACATTATGTGTCTCGAAACAAAGACATTAATGAAAATGGACTTTATATAAAATGAATTTAGCTTTTTATTATACAAACTATTTATTATACAAACAAATCCCCTCTCCGCGTCTGTCTGTCTGAAACCATAAACTCAAAAACTATTTTCATATCATGTTCGCCAATAGACGAAATAATTCACGGGTAAGGTTAAGGAATATAATTAAATTTAGGTTTTGTAGTATTTGGTCAGACATACAAAAATGTTGGCCTTTGTGCTTCGATACGAAACATAGGCGGATCGCTAGTTTAAATTATAAAGAGAAAACATATAATGATGTTTGTTTGATCCAGATAAACTCAAACACTACTGAAAGGATTTTAAAAATTATTACCAATAATAAATAATAATTAATACCAATTATTATATAAAAATTATACACCAATAGAAAGCTCTTCTGTCAGCGACTTACCTAGGTCATATTTTTATTTGACTAAGCGAAGCTGGAGCGTTTGGCTAGTCTGTTTATGAAGAAAATAAAGTTTGTTTGTTCCAGATAAACTGAAAAACTACTGAACTGAGTGCAAAAATAGTTTCACCAATTGAAAGCTCTCTTATCAGTGGGTAACCTGCTCCACATTTTTATTTGTTTATCGATCTCTTCGAGCGAAGCCGGCGTCGGTAGCTAGTATAACTTACTCGTATATGCAGATGTACATATAATATCAAGCACCCATTGGAATATCGTCTTGGAGTGCGTCGAGTTTACATAACATTTTATGTAGCTTATGTTATCTGGGGCCTTGTAACATTTTGGCGGTCTACCGGGTCACGCGGCAATCTTATCGGCATATATTTATTAATGGGCATAGCCGTGGCGTATTGTAAAATTTACATAGCGTCTTCCGATCGACGTGCATATGTTCGTAAATAAAATAAATAATGCTTCATGATTTAAAGAATCTGTAAGAAAACATGTGAAGCGGAAATTTCGGGAACATTTTATAGCAAATCGTGCGCGTGATATTTGACATAATTATAGATATATCTTCTGTGTTGAAGAAATAATGTATGTAACGATTACACTAAATTAAATGAAATTAAACTTATTTTACGTTAAACTTAATGAATAATGGGCGATCACATTTTTGATGTTTAAGTCCTTTGACTATATAGTGGTCTGGAAGAGACTGCTCGTAGGAATAAAACCGTCATTTGCTGAACCATTTTTTTATATACATAATCAGGTATATTTTCCCTCAATTTCGTGTTGTATCATCATAATTTCTTTATATTGTGGTGTGCATTAAAGTTAATAAAAGCGAAAAGTATGAAGACACAATAGTCCGTCGTTTCGTTCGCATTCTGTGAAGTTTTTTGAACAGAATTTACTTTATTCTAAATTACATTTCTAGAAGTTCTAGGGTCCTATCTCTAGAACTAGAAGAATTTTACAACTCCAGATCGTTTTGGGTGTAACGGGATTTTTACAAAAGCGAATACGGAACATAGTTAATTTTCAGTCTATTCTAACTAAATTTTTAAGAAGATTTATGTATAACGACTATTTACTAATTACGACGAAGATTACGATCAGCATTTTGCATACAAAATTTTTCTAACTTATTTCTAATGAAATGAAGGATTAAGAAAATATCTAAATATACTATTTAGTCACGATCGTAGACGAAATGTTATTCAAGATATCTTCTTTAATTAATAACAATTAAAGAAAAACAATGACAGCTATGAAAATTTATAAAATTTAATCTCATATGATAATCATTTAAATCGCATGGTAAATTAATATTAACGGTGCGAATTAACGGAGAGTAACGATGAATTGAGTCAGATTCATATCGCTCCCGGAAGGTGGGATTCGTTAACGAAAAACTCGCCTCGGTAACTATGTAATAAATGCGAGAGTGAACAAACAATAGGCGTCCTATACAACCTTTGTGCGACCCGTGCGCCTGACCTTGGAGGCTGCCAAGGCACATCCGCACTCATCAGACGCAACGTTTGCCGACACAAGAGGCTTTCGTATAGTCAATTACCGAACCACATACGACCCCCCACCAGTTTAGACCATTACTTTTGATGATGTACGTAAAATTTACAGCTTAATCAGTCCTTGCACTTGACTATAGAGAAATAAGATAACAAAAAATTGTTTATTAGGTATAGACAATTTTTATATAATAATATTTAAATATTATATAATACTTAAATATTAGATATAGAATTAAATTAGATATATACTTTTTCATAATACAAAAATATATTTAATAATGATAATAGTATTCAAGAGGACATTCTTCTCACTCGGCCATCTGATCCCAAACTAAGCAGAGCTTGTGCTGTGGAAACCAGATAATTGATATACTACATATTACTCATTTTCGTTTGTAAACATTTTTTGATATAGATAATTAGACCCAGATTCGAGACAAGCAGACATGTTCATGCACACAAATGTTTGTCCTGGGTGGGATTCGAAGCAAAGGCCTGCGGCGTGGCAAGCATTTTACCGACCACCCCAACCGGTCCGTCCGAATATATATTATAGACGAACACAAACATTAACAGATTATAATATACTAATGTTAAAAACATGAAAAAAAAAATGATTGTACGTAATGGGTGAACTCTGAAATTATTGAACCAATTTAACAATTCTTCACACTGCTTGAACATTTTGGTGTCGACAGTAACATAAGTTACATTTTTAATTATTAACGCGCAATATTAAACCTCACCCAAGCAAGGCCGTGTATAAAACAACTCGTTACTAATTGATTCAGTATGTTCAATAAGAACTTCAATAAGAACACAATTTTTTTTTTGTAATGGAATTTCATCTATAATAGAATCATCCTAATAAGAATTTTTTAAAGCATTCACCATAACTGGATTTGATAATTCGTAAACCAAGTGACGGTGATTCAATATGAAAAATAATTGAAGGACACATTGCACACAGATACAAGTTGAATAGACGAGGAAGTCAAACACTATTTTAATAAGTAGGTACTGTTCAAAAAGTACGCGCTGTATTTGGCAGTACGTCTAAGTACCTACTCTCGAGATCAAGGAAGAAATATTGAAATTCAAATGTGTTTGAGTAGGTATGTAATACGTATGTATCATTTCAAGAATAATACACGAAACGGCGGACGAATGAAAAATATAAACAAATCAAACTGACTCAAGTTCATTAGTAGATAAATGATACACGGAAGGGGACGCATATAGTGATTTTTAACAAGCTATATAACAAATATTGATAGCTAAGATAACTTTCCGATTATTTGAATATGAAATAATAGAATTATGTCTAACCTTTTCCTCGGGTATGCTTTGACCGCCGTTTTCCGAGAGTGGTGTGGACGGCGCACTGTATCCTTTGGGGCCGTCATCCTGTGGTATTTGCCGTTGAACGTCGTTCTCTTGATCGTTGTGGATCCTTATGTCTTGCAGTCCATTTTTAAACTCGGATAATCGGAGCACCGATGGCTTGATCTCAGGTATATCATCCGGATGTTCGTACCTTCTCAAGTCTGTTAAATTTGTAGCTAAATGCCTATGATGGTCTAATGGAGGCGGCACACCTATAGATCTTAAATGTTCTATACTTCTGTGTATATGGGAATAATTGTCTACTGGTATTTCTGCCATCAGAGGCGAGTTGTGATAGTCTAGGCCGCCGCCGTCTGGCCTGTAGTCGATCGTTCTTCCCTCCATCATCTCGAATGGATTATAATTAAAAATTCTATCTAAATTATATAACAGTATCGTATCTAATTGGTATTTGGCACTATCTTATAAAAATATATGTTTTCTGTCTTAGTCCTCTGGCGTCCACTGTTTTGTTTGTCATGGAATTTTCGAGATCCTTGATTTTCAATCTGCTGTAAAGAAATATACACCTTCATTTACGTGTGATTTATGTTGTAAAATCAATTTTAAAAAATATTAGAAATATCAATCATCTTACAATGTTTGGACGTCTGTCGAAGTACAATTGGTTAGACAAATTTTAATTGTTTAGATGTTTGCTAATTTTAAACTTGATTTAGCGTGTAAAAAACCGATGAGTTTTTGTCGTATTTTTTTTTGCGCTGTCGAAGCTAGCAGGTGACGAGTGTAGACGTAGGCTGTGTCATTGCTCCAGCCCGTAGCCCACATGCCGCGAAGACTCCGCTAATCGTGTCCACGTACAGCCTCAACTAAATTATATTGACGACCCGTGCATAATTATGTTATATTCTACTGTTAGCCTAGGATCTAAGCTATATATATATATAGCTTATATATAACAATCATTTAAAACAATTACTTAATAAAAAAACATCGAAAACGTTAATGTACACTTTTTCGCATTTAATAAATTTTATGTAATTATTTCATATAATTTTATCAATAAGTAAAGGCTGATTATTGGCCGAAAATTACTTAAAATTTAATTTAATCTCTTTAATCTTAATAAATATCCGACACATAAATGGCAAATAAAAGTCATATTGTAGTAAATTTCGGCCTATACATCTTTATCTAATGTTTAAGATAAGAACCGCTGCGCTAACTTAGACGCTACATCTTAAAAAACCTTTAAGGGATAGGCATACACTAAGTTTCAGAAAAATAGAGCTCGTTCTCTCGCTAAGTATTTCAAATAAGTAGCTTATTCGAACTGCAAGGAAAAAAACTATTTTGCGTTTATAGAAAATTCGTCTTATTGCAACTGAGTTGCTGATTGTACTTTTAGAGCCAAGCAAACACACGGCTGTCAAAGATAATAATTGCTCTTACAGAATAGATGACAAATTTATTTTGCAGTTATCGATATTACGTTTCTTTCTAAACTAGACTTTACCGCTATTGGAATAAGATTAGTAGTCGGTTTCAATGAATAAATTTTTAAATTTCGAGATGGATAACTTTGACTTGGATATGTAAAGCTAATCCTCGTTTAACGAGGGAAGTCGCTTCGGACAAATAATAATTTAGTTTAATTATCATTACATATGCTAAATTGTCTTTTAATAATAGCTTTTGTACATAATTTTTTTAATTGTAATATAAATTTTTATTACCTGCATTAATAACTGAATGGTTTGATTTATTTAAAATTACTATAAATTAAAAATGTCAAACTACAGTTTTTTTTTAGTTACTTTTTAATTTTGAAATTTTTAATTTTTATCAAAAACGTTATGATTCACAGACAAAACACATGCAAATAAATGCGAATTTTGATTTTCGAACGACTTATTTTATCACATTTTTTGCAACATTGCGAATATTCATGTTTCTAAATAAGAAATATGAATATTCTGTTGTTAATTTGTTACTTCAAAAATGTTACGTAATTTCAAACAAGTTGTTTTACATATTTAAAAATGATTTTATCATTTTATTTCGTACGTATTCATGAAGAGTTTAAAACAAAACAAGAAACAAAATCTAAAGGTAAATTGCGTAATTTAAAAATTATACTTCTTTTAGTATTGAAAAACAAAGAGTTCAAAGATGCAAGGGCAAAAGAAACATTAAAAATAATATTTAAGCAAGCATCATCACGCACACTGCACGAAAATATTTCCGTATTTATAGTCAGGGCATAATTCAAGGTCGACTTTGACAGACGTCCGCTCAGTCGTTTCGCAATTACGAGATTTATCTCGGAAGGGGGAACTTCATAAAGTAACCCCTCCCGTTTCCTCCAGGAGGAACTCCTGCGCCCCTACCGTATAGATATAAAATTAACTTAATTAAAAAAAATCAACATACCTGTCGCTATCCGTATATCTTCAAAATCACCAACTATATCACCATATAAAATCACAGTTTGTTCCTATCTAAGTGTCACTAAAAATATATATCACATAACAAGGTAACACTAGGCGTCACAACACGTCCGGAAGGCAGTCCGCGGCTAATCCGCAAAAATGTCTCAAAAAATCCACGTGCTCCGTGAAAATAAACATTTAAAAAAGCCGGCGAGGAAAAAACACCGGAGCCGTACAGTTGACCCTGAGGTAAAATTATGAATGCCGGTCGTCTTTACTAGGATCCGAATTGCCAGATTTTTTTGTGCTCAATATTTTAGTGTGCTATGTATTATAGTTATGGGTATGACAGGCACACGTGAGGGCACGCTGTCCCTGTCGCACTCGCGGCTCGAGCTCGGCTGCAGGCTCGCAGGACTCCGTAAGACATGTGCCTCAAGACGCCGGCTTTACTCAAGCCGAGAGAAGTGCCGGCCGCCGCTCGCGTCTACAACAATAATGCAATACAAAACGCCCGCGAGCCCGCCTTTAGAGCGACGCGGCAAAAACGAGACTGAAATTCAGATCTATAGTAGAAAAAGTGAACTACACCGAGCGAGGGGTACACTAACACATAAAATGAAAAAAATCATACGGACGCCAACATCGACAGCGGAGCTTAAAAAATCGGAGTGGGGAGCCTACTTCTTTGTTCTGTCGTAAAGCGTCGTCCCGCTCTAGCGGCGTGAGGCCGCACGCACACATAGCAGCGGTGGTTAAGCGAAAAAAATGTGTACACATTTTTTTATTATTCACGATTTTTATGTGTGTAAGTGGGCTCGGTGCGAGCGAGACGGGCGCCGCGGGAGCGCGCCGGCCGTGCGGGGAAGCAGGATGGCGCAAATCGCCACGTGCTCGTCCCTCGGTATTAAATAATAATTAAAATGGCTACAAGACCGGCGATACGAGATATCGTTCGGTAGACGATTTTTTGGCCGAGCTTTTGCCTTTTTTGCTCGAGCTTTTTGTGGAATCGACAAAAATGAGGTAACGTTAACGGACGCGTTGCGTCTTGGAAAAAATCGCGGACCGATTGACACATAACAAACGAAATACGCGCAGAAAAAGTCGCGCCGGGGAAAAAAACCAAGGACGCCGCGCGAAAAAGAAGTTATTGATTAAAACAGGGCTGTCATTGACCAGACGTAAATGAGGGTGCCTAATGGTATGCACACTGGAGCCGGTGGGGAGCGATCTCGCTTCAACACACTTTTTTCTTAATTCTTTGCTGCAAAAACATTATTCATGTTAATTTAGAAAAGAAGAAATTTGACAATTTGTAATAAAAAAAAAATATGTCCTTCCAGGCAGAGAGTACGAATAATGCTGCCGTGGAGGTGCACTTCTTAACTTTTTATTTCTTATCGCATAAATTAACCTTTAATAATCTGCAAAATGAAGTGAAGATAGCTTTATGTATATACATATAAATTAGTATCTGAAACAATGCTCGACAGCTGTTTCTCTAATGCTAACTAGTTACATTTACCGCAACCGGCGTCAATACACACATACATATAGATATTTTATAGGTACAAATCCATGTTTATGACAGACTGTTCTAGCTTCGTACGTAGGCATAGACAAATATATAAAACAACAAAAGTAATATCTACAAATATGAGCGAAAGAGTCGTTTTTACCTGCTCGTTTAAGACCTACATCTAGCTGAAAACTATCAATCGTCAATGGAAGGATTACATTGTTTTTCTTGCAGATAGATGCAGTGGTCTACTGCAGCTTTATCATTATCTATATCATTCTTGTGTTTGACACATTTTACTAGAGTAAAATGTGTCAAACACAAGAATGACATTTTAGAGTTCTAGAGAACTACAGCCCAAAATTTATATATTTAGGTATTGAGAGTTGAGTGCATGTTGCATATAACGGAGAGATAAAATGAAACTCTGAGTAATTATTTGTATGAAGTCGCGGGCTCTAGTGAGCTATTTATTAAATACAGATATCTATATTAAATGTGCACCGTGCGAGCAACAATAAACTATAGAAACGCAAGCAGATGTCCGTCAGTTGCGATCAGGGGTGAATTGTATGCATCACTTTAGTTAATTATTTAACTTACAAACATACCTATAAAATGATATTTAACGTGTTACAATGGATGATCACGATAACATATAACTTTTTAAAATGTATGATACGAAATAAATTCAAGTATTGCGTTTAATTCTTGCTAAAGAAAATTATCGAAAAATTCACAGTGAACCTTTTTAAAGTAATGTTTTAATTAAATGAATAAAATCTTCCAGTTATTTTAAAACACATTATTGTAACTTTAAAACTATAGTATTCATTCTATGTTGTTGAATGGTGACTTATGAAATTCAAAATAACTAGAAAGCTTAAGCTTTATTACCATTGCCCGCAAGGCGATACAGTTCGTGTGACAAATTATTTTCCAGGGTTCTAACATTGCCGATGCGGAGGGCATGCAATTTGCACTAACCTTCTAAGGCCTTACCGCCTGGGTTAAAGAAATTTGTGTCAACTAACAGACTAACAATATACGAATAACAACATAGGAATTGAAAACGAAGGAAATGTAAAACACATCAAATATACTTACTTGGAACCCAAAGATGAACTTCCAATTTATTAATTTAAATTGAAACTCATTGTCCTTTGTCGGTTGCAATTTTCTCAATAACTAAGTTTTAAACAACTTAAATACTTCGCGTTTACTTTAAACTATTTAACAGGAGTCTTCTAAAGTTTTCGGCGACTTGAAATGACAACACAAAAGAGGGTCAATATAAAATCGAACAGCGTAAATAAAACATAATAAAAATGGCGGCACCTTAGATACTTTCGGTTTTAACTCGAAAAGTAATAAAATGGACTATAAAAAAAACTAGGACACGCTACCTATATAACTTTAAAATTACTTTCAATAGCTCCCGGGTCATTTTTTAAATGTTTTCAATTTTTAAAGTCATTTGTTTCTAGTTATTGTTCTAACAAAGAGAACAAAACAAAAATATTTCAAGGCCGTATGAAGCGAAAACTGTGGGCATTAAAAAAAAGTAAAAGTAGAGTATTGTTTATTTATGTTTTATGTAACAACTATGCATTTGTTTATGACAAGATATATAAAAATATTTGCTTCTAATTATGCCTATAATTTCATTAACTTCAGAAAACACTTTCGACCTTACGTCACTAAATAAAAACTATTTAGACTGTCGGAGGTTGTTTTTCTATAAGAATTGTTTAATTCATATGGTAGTTGTCTAGGCTAGCCTCTCTTTATTATCTGTATTATTTTATTAACAAATTACACACTGGCAGGATATATCGGTATAAAAATAAAAAAAAAAATAAAAAATTGAAGTTTCGTTTTCATTCGTTCTGTAGTGTAATGGCAGAAGTTTTTATAGCCCGTCCTTTATCCATGTCATACTTTTTAAACACTGGTCGCTAACGTAAGGGTTTGACAATCGAATGAATAGATTTTTTTTTTCGATTCGGTATGATCACCTGTACTGGGTACGGAAGTAGGATGACGATTGGTACCGCGATTAAATATTGCGTTCGAGATCTCTCTCGTTTTCATTTAAATGCGATCGCTCAGGTGGAGTTTTATGTAAATATTTGAAGCAAGTGTTGAAAAAATTTAACAATAAAATTACAAGAAAGAATATTATTATGGATTGCTCACTTCCGCACACAGCTTTGACGATAATTTTAATAGTTATTTGTTAGATAAATATTATTTTTCCACTTATGGAAAAGTTAATAAGAGAAAAAGACTCCTACATTCTTATCATCTATTAGAGGTGTGAAACATATAGTATATTTCTTACTAATTTTTAGTAAACCCATACAAAAAACGGAGATGGAGACGGTGTTTAATTGAACCGATATCATCAGCGATATGTTAATTGCAGTCTTATAAGGCGAGTCGAGTTGTTAATCTAAGAATCTAAAGAATTTCTAATTCTTGGATATATAGTCTATGGAGTCTATTGTGTATATATTTCAATACATTAAAAAAATAACAGTGGGATAATTTAAATTAATTCACTATGTAATTATATAAAAATTAAGGGTAAAGTGAGCAGTTACCGCCTTCCCCCTCAAATATAGATAGGATAGGTAGAACTATCGATTCCCATTTAATACGGTCCTGGAACACCTATCTAGCTTCTACATTCATCTACGCATACCATGACCAGCATGATCAGTTGCAGGTACTTCTAAGAAGCATTTCTTTATATGTCAATAATCTAGCAATATAATGTCGTCTAACACGTAACACTTTGAAAGTTATTTAGTTTGGGAGTATGTTATGTTTAAATTATTAGGTCTTGTTTGCGTACGATGGTAAAGCTTCCTAAGTTCATTTGATTATATTACTAGCTTCCAACGTATATCTAATTTCCTACACTCCATTATCTCAGAAACCTGTATTTTGGGAGACCGCCATTTTGATTTACACGACCTATTGCTCATCACAATGATTATTACATCACTACGAGTATAACGCTTTGCATTGCAGTTCATTTTTCATTACTGCACTCGGTAGTGCTGTTGTTTGATTTTTTATGTTTAAGCGAGCAATGTAATATAAATGTAATTAACTATACGCGTGTTGTATAATAAAAAATGTTTTATTGGTGGGTTATAACGCGCGTGCAAGTGTCCGACCATCCATCACGCAAATGTTCGGAACCGGATTCTAGTTCGGAGCAAGTTTCAAGACTCGAAGCGATTTTGAATTGCGCCTCGACCAGCTGATAATTTTAAAAAAAGGTAGCGTACCATTTGAATCTATGTCTACTCTGGGCTCTATAAATTAGTGTTGGTAATGTAACAAGCAAACAATACTGTACTGATTGAAAATCACTATTGGATGTATACGAATCGAATACGAAGCCGTTAGGCTACAGGTCACAATGGAACAGACATATATACATATTATATACACATTTTCATACATACATATTTGCAAAAAACATTGCCCTCCTTTTAGTCGGCCAAAGATCATATAAGCTTTAAGTCAATGAAAAAGATATGACAATATCTTACAATATATTACAATATATTAACAATACATTTCATGGATAATAATTTTATGCGAGGACTCGTATGCGACAACATACGCCGTCGATAGCCATTTGTATTTTTTTAAACATTTCTGATATAGGTACTTCTGCTAGAAATAATTCCTTGAATTCGCGATATTGAATGCTCATCTTAAAAATATAAAGCTTACAACGATTAAAGACCAAACGTTTAATTTTCAAGCAATCAAAAGATCCCTGTTTATCTTTTAAAAAAAAATGGAAACTGGTTAAAGGCAAATACAATTTCCTTTACTTAAAACACTTAAAAACTTTCACTTTCGAACCGTAGATACTTTTTGCTACCTTTTTTATATTTACAGCCACTATAAACACTTCCATTGGCTACCTTACACAAATATGATTTCATATTTTTTCCGAAATAAAAAAAAACATTTGGCATAAAAACGAAAGGGTGCTCCTTACAAAGATCGAATATAACAAAACAAACAAAAGAGGTTTTGGATTGGATAGAAAAACAAAACATTATGCACCTGGTTCTTTAATATTTTTTTTTACATAAATGTCGATCGTCTAATGTTTATTATAATCAAATAAGTTCCTCTTCCTGTCGGAAGATGTGGGCGCCTGGTTTTTTTCTAGATTTCATTGAAAAAACTTATCACGGCGTCTGTTAGTGTAATATGCGACTTTAACTCAACCACATAAAGGTTAGCACAGAAATGCAGATTACGCTTTTTATCCACGATTGAGGCTTTATTGCTGCAATGTGTTCCGTCGTTTTTTAAGACGGTGTTTCTTCAGAAGATTGTTTTAAGCAGATGTCGTTTCATCATTTGATAGCAGTCCCGGAATCATCGGAACATTGAAAAATTTACAGCTTTTATTTAAATTACTATTTCAATTTTTAATCACACGGATAATACCTCTATCAAAATATATACTAGTTTAATAACATAAAATATTTAACCATCTGTAACAATATTTTAGGTACCAAAAATAGTAAAGGAGTTTTTTGCAAGCCATAGAGACTGATAAGAATTATCAGTTAGTTGGATAATTATAAGATGAGGTATTTTGATATAAAGATATCAACGTATTTATTGCTGACAAATCGTAGTGTTTTTTTTTAAATTAAATAATACATTCAAATTATGTAAATATATACATAGGTTTTTCGTTATCTTTCAAAGTTTCAAAGGCGTTGGTGTTCTAAAGCAAATGCTAAGATTATTAGCCCGTCTTATCATTATGACTAATGCAAACACATACATAGTTTATTTATTTAAATCAAATACAAATCCAAACCGACCTCTTTACTGATCCTTGAAATTTTTTTTATCGTGCACATGATTATTGCATGCCAGTAACAGAGTTAAAAGTAAAATAGTTGAGGTTGTAACAAAAGCGACAATTTGGCCGTTAAGAGCCATATGTTTATAATGGCTCAAGCAATCTCGGTTTGCATCTCCTAAGTGGTCATATTCAATTAACTGTCTGGATATCCATTTTGGAAATCAACATAGAAATCTAAAACTGCATCCGCAGTCCATCCATCGCGCTGCGTGACGCCAACACCATCTTTTGTATCTTCCAAACCGACCCTTGTTTTTTTTCCATCATCCCTTAAAATGTTCAAATTTCTTTACCTGCCCCATCCTAGTAATACGTTGAACCATGTCAATATTTTGAGACATAGAAAAATAAACTGTGTCGAGATACAATACAAATTATATTGAGTTGTAGTATTTGTTACTTGAGACGTATTCCCAGGTTCTGTTGTAAGCAACATCTTGAATACCATCCCTTAAGCCACAGCCACTTACTGTGCTTTAATTACGCAAGGAATTTAAATAACTAATGCTATGCGCATTAAAATCATTTTAGATTGTGGAATAAATGCCTTAGGATGTTCTCACATTAAGAACAAGAAGCTCAAAATTTTGCCATGGCACATGGAAATGTGTTTCCCGTACTTCGGAATTTATCAGATTTAGTGACCTACGCAGCTCCGTGCTCAGTTTCAAGCATTTAACAAAAGAATTTAAGATAATGGACGTACCGACCGACGTAAATGGCATATTAATTTATTTGCTCCTTTATTCTTTTGTTGCATGATGAATTAAAAATAGACATTAAAATCGACCTTATTAAAACTTGAGAATCAAATTCTTGTAATAGGTCTTTCGCAAAACTGACGAATTGACCATGGTTACGGGAATCACACGGGGGTATGGGCAGCTAGTGACTAAAATTTTGTGGCAATCTTTGCGGGTGGTCTAGCAGTTGATGTTTTCTAACAGATACGATAAGATAATTCTACTCGTTTGTTTCTTACTTCCTCCTCAGCCTATGATCGTCCACTGCTGGACATAGGACTCCCACTTGATCGTACAATTGGGGAGAAAATGTTTCTTATTTAGCTAAGCAATGAGCTCAGTGAAAAGCTGCCGAAACCATTTGGGTTAAGCAGTCAGTGTCGTCTAACTTGCCGTCTAATTTATGGCTTAAAAGTTAGTGGTGCAAAAATCAAAAATTTTGTATTATAAATTTGTTTTCTAAATAGGTATTCAACTTTGTCATATGGACCTACCTGTATCTGTTCGACTTGGCTCTGTTAGGTTTTATTTTAGTAACAAATTTCTTGTAAGTCTATTGTATTCCTTAGACATCATAATCATAAATACATAGTATGGTTAATTTAAGTCTATGTAATCTTCGTTTAAAAGATACAGCCCTATTTTGTAAAATATCTCTGTAAACAAATGGCCGCTTAAATTTGACAATTTGAAAAAAAAAAATTTAAAAAATCGCACGAAACGCAACGCGAGTATAAAGTCTCCTATTCAGTACACCGAAACACCTGAGTTACGACAAAGGACCGCGTCCCCTTTTTTAGAGAAAAAAAGAACTTTTCGCTCATAAAAAAAAGTCTCCCACGATGCGCGATGCGGTTTTTTTTGTTCAATAACTTTGTTCGTTCCTCTACTTTATAGGTTCTGATTAAGCATCATTGTACTGAATTGACGCTTTTTAACAATTTGTATAGGCTTCATTTATTACTTTACTATTGCAATTTTTATGCTGTTTAAAAGGTTAGTATTAGACTTTTGGTAACAAGTCCCTTCTTATCTTTAAAATTAAGTGATTATAGTAATATTCTAAAGTTGAAGAGTTTGAACGCACTAATCTCCGAAACTAACTTGTCTGACCGGTTGGCGCAGTGGTAAAGATACTTGCCTCTCACGCCGCATGTCGTGGGTTCGATTCCAACCCAGGACAAACATTTGCCAGACACAAGACAAACAGACATTTGTCTTGTATCTGGGTGTAATTATCTATATGTGTATGTATTTACAAAACAAAAAGTATTAATATATGTAGTATATCAGTTATCTGGTTTCCATAGCTCCGCTTAGTTTGGGATCAGATGGCCGTGTGTGAATAATGTCCTAGAATATTATTATAACTCGGAATTTAATCAATATTTTTCCATTTAACAGTTCAATTATTAAAGAAAATTGTAGGTTATTTAATATCAAGCTAAGCATATCCCTTGGGAATTAACGAGAAGCGGTGTGGCGAGTAAGATCGTGGGACACAGATAGTATTTTTTTTCATCTAAATTAGTTATAATTTCGACGCCTCATTAATATCAAAATATGAATGTTGTTTTTGTGTTCTAATTATAGAACATATTATGTATTATAAATCGATTTGAAATATCATTGAATTTTAAAGCTGTTTCTATATATATACACAGTAGTTTAACGATCATCTCACATATCTAAATTATTTTAGTGTGATACACTAACACATTTTGTATGCATAATTAGGCAAATATTTACATATGAATACATTTAAGGAATTATTGATTTTTATACTAATATGCGTAGAAGAGTTATTTTTAGCTCAATTAATCGGTGTCTTGCAATATGACAATTAGAACTTAAAATTTGAATTGGAAGCACCTATTAATCAAATAACGACGGAAAAAAACGCAATTAAAGACGTGCAAAATAATATCAATTAAATTTTTTAAATAAAATTAAAAATTAGAATCATATAACAAAAGGAATCGATTAATTGGATAGGAGGATTAAATTCGTTATGAAGTTATGAAAACCACCGTCTTTATTCGATTAACTTTATTAGAATCGATATTCAAACGTTGTTGTTGTTTGTTGTTGTGATACATCGTTATTAAACGATTCTATGATTTATAAAAAACTTTAAATGACGTTAATAGGTAATGGCGACTCCTCAAAGCTTCAAATCTCTTCAACTAAGTCCGAATCTCTGCGACCTTGGTTGAAACACGCTCATTGATTCAACTGGCTGGTGTTTTTTTTTCAACTCGACACTGTAATTACTGTATGTTTCTGTACCCAAACCTCAACTTATTTGTAAGACACAATGCCCCAACTCGATAAAGTGGCAATTATCATTTGGAAAATCCTAAGTATCTTCATTGTGTATGTAAATCATGAGTACGGAATATATTGTGATAGTAAATATGACTTGTATAAAGGATACACAAAAGAAAACTCGACAATAAATTGTCATTAGGTAACCAATCTGCAATCGCAATATGAAATCAAAGATGGCGATTTTATCGGGTTTAAAGCAAAAATTAACAGGGATGAAGAAAACGTTGAATTCTAAAAATCAAAATATTGAAAGGCATTCGCCTTATATATCCATAGTTATAATAATTCAGGAGAAACAATATACATGTAAAGAAAAACATATATCATTATCTCTTTTCTACACTTCTATTTTTTTAAAGGTTTTATTTCCATTTTAAGTTTAAAAAAAATTTAATGTTAATTTTACAAATTTGACATTGAATATTGTTGTTAGAAATAGAATTTATATAAATTTTATTAAATTAAAATTAGAATAAGGACATTTTATATTTTTTCGTTATTTTTTAAAACGCAGATGCGCCCTTTTTTATAAGAATAAATATATACATAACATTTATAAAAGCTTAGCACAGAATAATATCCAACACAACAAATAAAAAGAATAATCATCGATCTTTTGTCAAAATATTTTTGTCGACTGACAATTACTAAAGTAACAATTAACAAAGAATTCAACGAATAAATTTGATTCCAAGCGGAGTTAGATGTTGGGCATGATATAAGGTAGATGTCGGTATATTAGGCAATGACCGTGACTTTCTTGACGGAAAAAACAAGTCCGCGCACTGTTCACTGCTCAATTGTTGCAGCTCGGTACGATAGACGTGGGATTTATAATTACTAGCTGCTTGTTGTCGGTGTACGCGAGGTGAACATCGATCAATATTACACGTAAATAATAAACAATGCAGTATATGTTATTTCTGGATAATGTAGCTTAAAATAAGAAATTTATTTTAAAACTTGTACCGTCCAATTCAATATTTTAATACATAGGTTAGTTTCAGCAAATATTTTGGAATTTAACGTAAAAGGAAAGTGAATTATTGTTTATAAAATAAAAACATAAGCAATATATAAATATACAATAAATAACTTAACCACATGAATAAAAGAAACTGTAAATTTGTTCACTATTTTAAAATTCAAATGGGAGAATTTAACACTTTCATCTTAACTGTGAAATGGATGATGTTGATTTGGATTTATAATACATGAAAAAATCCCGCAATGAATATTTAGTTATATTTTTCCCATTTCCCTATACATATGCTATGTATGTTTAATTAAACATTTGAAGAAAATAAAAAATAAAAACATATTACTTAAGCAATTACCAATAATTATATGTTTTTAAGTAAGTATAAAATATTACTGTGGTGCCTAGCTTGCAGTGTATTTACGTTGTTTTGTCTGAATACTGAAATAACACTTCGACTTTCAGAGGATTACAGAAAGA
>DWLR01000110.1:0-37089 GCA_018246295.1 Papilio alexanor hazarajatica | reverse complement strand
AAGGCTTTTTAAGGAAATATCAAAAAGGTTAGTCGACATCACAGGAGACCGAAGAGCTGGCAGCTACCTCGGACAAATAATTAGTCTAGCTATTCAAAGGAGGAACGCTGCCAGTATCTTCGGGACCTTGCCTAAAGGGACTCCAGCTAATTGTGATTATATGTACTCTGTGTAGTATCAATTGATAATAAAAATTATTTATGTTAATTACATAAAGTCAGTGTTATTTATGTTAAAAAAGAAAAAAAAATATTGTACGTTTACCTAAGAATGTAACGTACAACGACGTCAAAGCAGCTCGACTTATAATTTCCTAGCGCAATCCATTGCTGTTAGCACAAAGGCGGCTTCCCATACGATCCCTACTTCGCCGGAAATGTTCACCAAATACTACTATTATTTGACTTTTCAATATTAGTATAAATATTTAAAAATAGTTTTTAAATGGCCTTAGCTAATTTTTTTTATATTTAGCTGCAAAAATTAGTTACCAAAAATTTTCCAGCGAGGAAAATAAGAAACGATTGCGCGTGAAGATGCGGGCATTAGTTATTTATGAATGTATAGGACGTAGAGCTCGCGCGAGCCGGTACAACCGTGCGTGCGGGTACGCCAGACGTCACGCGACCCGTCGCTTGTTCGCTGATGAAAGGTAAGCTCTTACTTAAATTAATAACTGCCGCAAATATATAGCTATTTTACATTTGCCATTTACCTAAACAAAGTCTTGGTTTGGAACATATAAGAAATAACAGCTTCTGTGCTAATTGATCAAGCGGTTTAAACACGTTTTCAATGTCAACTGCCTGGAGTCAGAAGCGTACAAAAAACGGTAAACTAAGTGCAATGTTAAATTCTAAGATTCACTTTTATGTCGTATTTTAAACTTGTATTTCATAGCATCTCTTTTTCAATATTTTATATTTGTTTTGTATCTCTTAAAAAGAACTCACCGAAATTTTACTATAATTATAGAGATAGAGAAGAAGCTTTCAAATCTCGCATAAATTTTAAGCAACGCAAATCCGACAAACTGGGTCAAAAGCATTCGCTTATTGCGCTCGTATTTCGCTTTTGGGCGTTTTAAAAGCCCAGGTACGACTCCGGACCTCTCCTTGGGAAAGCTTTGCAACCATTAAACAGATTGGGGTGCGGCTTCGGAGAAAACACGAAACGAAATCTTGTTTCCAATATATAGAATTAAATCTATGCACATTCAGACTTGTTACGAGGTCGAACTAGAAACTCATGAACCGTAACAGAACCAAGGTTATCGACACTGCCTGTAAAATTTATAAATTTTAATACGCATTACTGCGTAAAACGGATAGCCGATGGGGACGAAAAATTCTCGAATGCGGCTTTATCTAGGACGGTGCAAAAGTAAAGGCTGTTTTTATAGAGATATAGAACTTTAAGTTGGCAACACTTTTTAACTGGCAGCCATTTTTTCAGCTTTTAAGTGATTTATATTTAGCTTGGTTTGGCATTTCAACATGAATAGACAGATGCCTGAACAATGCTTCCAAATTATGCAAATTTATTTTGAAATTCATGGTTCTGTTCGAAATACGTATCGCGCACTACATCCATGTTACGGTCAACATAATCGTCCATCAGAGCAATTAATTAAATTAACTATGGAACGTTTTTGCACGACGTTTACTCTAAATGATAATACGCATCCTCAGAGACGTCGTACAGTGCGTACAGAAGAAGTCATTGCTGCTGTAGAGCGTAGCGTAGAGGAAGACCCGAATCAGTCTATCTGCCATCTTGCACAGGAATTGGATATGTGTCCATCCACTTTATGGAAGATTTTGCGGAAAGATCTTGATTTGCGTGCTTACAAAATCCAATTCGTCCAATCCAATTCAAAAAGATCGTGTGGGTTCAATTCTTGCCTCGTGCAAGCCACACGATCACCTAGCAAGGCATAGATTCGGTGAATGGGTCCAAAACAAGATTGCCGTTGATCCCGATTTCCATAGGCGAGTTTTTGACTTTTTGAATTTTTGACGATTTATTGAGGGAAACGTTTCGTAACCGCATAGTTTCACGTTTCGGACCCGTGAATTGTCGTCCAAGATCGTGCGATTTAACGCCGCTAAACTGTTTTCTGTTTGGACATGTGAAGTCGCTAGTCTATGCCGATATTTCCGAAACGATTAACCACTTAGAGAACAACATTCGCCGCGTTATTGCCGATATACGGCCACAAATGTTGAAAAAAGGCATCGAAAATTAGACCTCCAAATTAGACTACGTCAGAGCCAACCGCGGCGATCATATGCCAGAAGTCATATTTAAATTATAATGCCAGAAGATTATCTTTGGAAACAGTAAATTTCATGTCAATTAAAAAAATCATCTTTGTTTTATTCCATTTCAAATTTCTATACCTCTATAAAAACAACCTATACGTTAACGTAAGATGACTCTAGTCAATAACGCGGGAATTCACTTATGAGTGTAACAACGATTAATCTTTGTAGCGAATGTTGTACACGTTTCGCTGTACACAATACACGACTGATAAATTCCCATTACGCACCACAATATTGTATAAACTATGTACATATGATTCCTTAATTTAATAAGGAGGACTTTAATATCTCGACAAACTATTTAAAAATACATCAATTTATGTAGCTTAGAATGTGTTGTTAACAACTAATAGTGATTGAATAGAAAAGGTTTGACAAATCACACTGTATATTTTTAAAAACATTGGTATTTAATATTATATATTAAACTAGATTCATACTTAAACTCATTAAGACTTAATAAGGAATTTTATTTTATCGGGTAAAATGTAAAAGATCACACATTTAATTTGTCAAACTATTCATTTTTATCTCTGAAAATGTGAAGCAAATAGACCGACTTAATGACTGGGCGGGTCGCAATCGCAATTCGCACCCTCGCTTCTTAGCTTTTGTTTAGTCATACTTAGATGAAATAAACTAGATTCGTGAAATGTTGAGCCTTCTTGTATAGCGGAGTTCCAATTTGATTAATATTTAATTTTTATAATACGTACAAAACATAGATATGAGGCTAATCGAGCACTTACGTTTAAGCACGATCGTATAATTGTTTCTTAAATTACATTCATGATTTAAAATAGGTATATCAACTTACATTCAGGGTACATTCGCACACACGAGTACGGTACATTCATTATCTTGTGTTGTTCGCATCGCAGTGCGTAGTACAAAGCGTTCTTTGTATGTTATCGCGCCCCTTTGTGTGGTCGCGGGGGTATGCGAGCCCGCAATGTATAATGCATTTACTTAAATACACGAGAAATTTCAGTCTC
The DNA here is from genome assembly GCA_018246295.1 of Papilio alexanor hazarajatica. NCBI lineage: Eukaryota > Metazoa > Arthropoda > Insecta > Lepidoptera > Papilionidae > Papilio > Papilio alexanor. The sequence goes on along the minus strand of DWLR01000110.1, from coordinate 33,767 downwards.
TCTTACATTATAAGTTGGAAATGTTTTTTTCTAACGATATTAAAGCGACAGAAGTAAATATGCCACGAAATTCGATGTTACTCTTTGAATTACGAAATTGGCACAAGTAACCCAACTGGCTGATATAAACAATGTGTCTTTGTGGTATATTATTAATTATAATAACTCGTCCCGACTCTCGGACATAGATTTGTTTTCCTATTCCTACTTTTTTCTTCAAAATTCAATTAATAAATTTCTTCATAAACAGGTATCACACCATCCTTTTGTTCTTTTCTTCCTTTTATACTTCATATTTTTTATTTCTTTTTAATAGAGGTACCTACTTTATTTCTTCCTATCTTTCTTAACTATTTTTCATATAACATTGTGTTTTTAAATTTAGTGTTTATTTCAGTAAACTAGCATTTATCTGTACATTTTTACTTAATGTTCATTTTAATTTTTTAATTCTATTATTTTTGTTTGTCTCTTTCAAATAAATAATATATGAACAAATATTGTTTTTTGTATATACATATTTATATTACTATTACCATCCATCAATCTCAGCCTATGATCGTCCACTGCTGGACATAGGCATCACTGGGAATGGATTGGATTGGGAAATGTGTCATAATCACCACACAGGACAGGTGGATTGGCGATCGTAGTATGATCCACCGTACTAAGAAAATGACGCTGCTGCCTGTCCTCCGGCGGTCTTTATATCCAGACTCAAGACAAACAGACATGTTCATGCGTACAAATGTTTATTCTGGGTGGGAATCGAACCCACGACTTGCGCAGTAAAACGCAAGCATCTTACTAACCGCGCTAACAGGTCCGCCGTATTATTACTCAGGAATTTTTAGGGAAATCAGTCGCTTCTTTTTGCAGAAAATTCTCAGATTTTCCTTACGCGTTGGTGAAGTTCTGAATACGTCAAACTTTATTTGATTTCTTCACTGCAGATACACTTGGCTGGTAACACATTGCTAAGCATCTCATTTCACTATTTCGTCTGATGAGTGTGATGTCAGAATGCAAATTCTAGTCCTCACCCCCTACCCACCATTTTCTAATAAGGCGGGGATGGGAAGGGGAAGAGGATTCCCGAGGAGGCTTGACGTCAGGCAGGCATCAAGCGGCCGGCCATAAAATAACATTAGCCAAAAACCAGTCACAGTATGGACTACAGCAGAATCAAGGATATATGGAAGAGTAGTACGTACATACTGTGGCGACGGTTGTGATATCTGGTGGTATTTCTTTATAAGGATTAATAAGAAAATAAGGAGAACTTGATTCAGTGGTTCAACGGTAGTAACATTAGAACAGAACGAATGGAACAAACAGAACAAAGGGATAAAGGTAATGCGAAACCGGATGACAGAAGATCATAGACAAAAAAAAACCTATTGCTACATATAGTTGCGTTCATTGTTATCACCAACCCTACGTAGGTGGAAAACGGGCAGAGAGGGGTAAAATTAAATGAACATACTCGTATAATTTTCTTATCTTCTTATCTTACTCATCAAACAACGTAATATCGGCGAGATATTATCTCCCGCCGAATTATAATCCGCTTTGCACTAAGCTTGAGCTCCCAGCTGTTTTGTGTGGGGATTTCTAAAAGGAGGCTGATGTCATTTTAACTTCAAAAGTCGAACTTTTCATAGTGACTATTTTTAAGAAAAATCAATGGAACCATTTTATAATAATAAAAACATTTTACAGTAATAAAAATAATACAGGATTTGTACAATACATGCACAAAATTCAACATATTTTCTTTTTCGAAAAAAAAAAAATACAAATTTCGATGTACTGCAATAAAACTACATAACTAACGAAAAAAATAAATTATAATACAAAGTTATAACTAACCAGTCCAGTGTTATTAATAATCATAAAATATAAATACATTTATTATACTCCAATACAACTCTTTCGGAAATGATACCTTTTTCTCTGACCTTAATTATCTAAACGACGAGGCGTGTGTTTAGCATTTCCATTTAAATTTTATAATTTATAAGCGGCTCCGACGCGACCGGAGATTACTGAAGGGATGTAACGAATAAAATATGCATTGGGTGGCTTGTTTTCAAATGCTAACCCTTTTTGCGATGAGCCTTACATGTTTTAACGACACAAAGCATAATTTTTAAAACAACTACTCGTGTAACTAAAATGGTGCGCGATAGGGACAATTTTTTTTAAAACGGCGACCATATACAATATACCCAACGTAGGTTGTCGTACAAATGATAGAAAAACTTTAACGAAACAAAAAACTAGAGCTTAGTTACAGGTAAAAAAGTATATAACATTTTTCTATCTATCCCTTTATCTGTCTATTAAAGGTAGGCAACCCGACTGCAACTTGTAAATGCTTGCTCTTATATATAAAAAAAATACAGATAGCATGAGAAAATGGACCCGTGTCCACTTGCTGAAGTAACAAATTATACTTTATTACTTACGGCCACTCACAGTGTTGTTTCATGAAATAAAACGGGTAAAATTAGAGTGGTCTTCAAAGAAGAACCTCGGTAAGTAAGAGTAAGTAAGAACAATTTAACATATGAAATGGAATATTACAGGAACATTATACCTACATACTTTAATTTTGTTTCCACATTCGCAATAGGTAATGCACAAACGTCGTTCGGTCCACTTACCTGCAAAAGAAAAAAAATGTTTCAGAATGATTGTCAATAACTCACGACACTTAAAAATTTACTTAAATAAGTTAATTTGCTGTTGAGAAAAATGTCCCCAAACTAGAATAGTCAGGTTTGGCAGTCATGTTTACTTCTAAAATATATAAAGTAACTTAAAACAAGAGGCAGGCAAGGATATATTTTGTTAGAATAACAAGAAACTGAAAACAAAAGATTTTCGAGGCTTACTTCGTAAGCTCTTAATCCAGACGAAGTAGAGGATAGAGGTTATTTATCAAGTCGTCAGCTTTGAAGTTCGTTAATATTTAAAAACTAAACCTAGATATTTTGTTTAATGACCTAATCTTAAATTCAAAGCCTAGGTCTTTGCGTCTTCTCGTTAATTATCTATTAAGTTGTCTTTCGTATTTTTTAATGTTTTATTTTTAAATAAGTTTTATAAAATTCAATAAAATCTTTCAATTCTTAACTTGTGCTTATTTTCGAGTGCATCATCTGGTATTTTTACTTCAATTTGAGTAATATTTTTAATCCAGCAAGGGCTAAAAATATGCTAAAAGGCATATTTTAAAGGCAAGGCCAATTACTATATCATCGCCACTATCAATGCCTGCCCTGCGGCACAACAAGTGCCCTTCTTTCACGCCTTTCTATGTCACTCCTTTCTTGTTGATGTCATCTTAACCGATAATAAAACAAAGGTAGTGATAAAGGTTCATTCAATGTCATGCGACATCTCAACCAGGAAATTTAATTTAAAAATCTCGCCTGTACAATATCCCAAAAACCCCGAGTTAAAACAACCTTGATCAGGTGGTTGAGTAAATTTATTCAACGTTAGTCGCAAGCACATCAAAACGGCAGAACAAAATGCTTGTGCGCGCTTAACGCAGTACAGCGCCATCTAGTTACACTTTTTGAACTAAATTCTATAAGCACTTTGCCGTTTCTACACATTAGCACATTAACTTTGCAAGCCTAATAGGGCCTGACCCAAAACAGCACAGTTCACATAAATCTGAGTGTCCCGCGTTCAAAATAATTCCAGTGCGCCTGGGTTCCGTCCAAACACTAGTTCAGTATATCAATGTTATTTCGACAAAGTGCCGGCTAAATAAATCTGTCTCCACCTGCTGTTGACATATTTTTCTTACTACTTTCTGCGAAACATTTCGAACTGAAACAAATAGATTATTGTACTATATTATTCGAGTATATAGTATTTCCCGAGCTAAGGGGGAAAGTGGCATCGGTATTTATCTTAATTGGTATCTCAACTACGGTTTGGCTTTATTTAACCTTAATAATATTTTTATATTCTTAGTTTAGTAATCAATAAAATTACAATAGTTTAAAAATGTCTCGTAAGGCAACTGACACAAATTTAACTGTTGAGTGCACTAAAATTCTCAACAAAATGAATGTATAAATATATATTTGAAGATTTAATAACTTCAGACTACGTATTAAGCTAAGATAAGATGTCTGCTTAATATGCTGAATATTACATTGATTTTGTAATTTCATTTTGTACACTCAAAATAAGTTTATGAAACTTGTAGACAACGTACATAACAGACAAACTTCTGTAAATTTTATGCAATCATATACTAGATATTTTTACGGTTAATCATATAATGAAATAAAAATGACTACGTATTTAATGCTGTACAGTGCGGGACACGAGGAACGAGGCAAGTAATAAATGAAAAACGCGTCCTCTCTATTTAACCGCTTGCAGAGCTCGAGCGTCACTAGAATCTGTCAAGTGTCAGAGCTGGCCGGCCGCGGTGTCACGACAGCGGTGACACTTCCAGTCTTTTTAATGTGCGCTCATAAGAGGTTATTACGGAAATGTAACGTTTTACGTTAACGGTAGTAAATTTGGAAGTTCATATTGAAATAAATATATCCATAACATAACTTAGTAACTCGTTTCATAGTGTTAAAAGTCCCTTCAGATGTTCGTTATGTTTTCAGGCCTCAAGTACTGAACAAAAAAAAAGAAATTTTACGAATATCGATATGAATAGATTGGATGTTGCTGCAAAAGTTAAAGGTAAAGGGTTGAAATAAGTTGCGGAAGCTTTTGCCCACGCTTTTGGTAAGTAACATACATTTTTCGAAACATCTTTTATCTTTGCATCATCTTCCTGCCCTTTTCCCACTTACGAAGGGTGGGCACAGTATGTACTATTCTTCCATATATCCTGGACTCTACCATAGTCCATACTGTAACTGGTTTTGACTATAGTTTTACGGCCCGCCGCCTTCCTGACGTCAACCCTCCTAGGGAATATATATACTTATATAAGGTATTTAATGACATTATAAAATAGCACAAAATACACTAAATTTGAATCCTTTATCTTTGCATCAATTATTTATATTTGAAAACTTTAAAAGCAAAAATATAATTCTAGTAAGCTAGATCGTGGAACTAATATTTGTTAATTAGCCAGGGTGGGCAATAACAGAACTTTTGCGAGCGTGCAATGCACAATTCTGTACACGAATCGAGCCAAATACTGTGTTAGCTTCATAGATAGTTGGCAGTGGGCCAGGGTAATACAACACAGCCCTATCTACTACGCGTGTAATGTGTTGTTTTTGTTAATTTAACTAAAAACTTAATGGTTACTTCGGTTTAAAATAGTAATTAATCCCTAGCTGACCTTACAATACAATAGGAGTTGTAATAATTGTTGAAAGATTACTATCACACTGTTGGCAAAATAATCAACAAAAAAACGAAAAACAACTATGGCTTTTTACAGCTGTACCTACAAGATAAACAAGCCTAGCTGAAATGAGGCGGCATGACCTCACAATAAAGGCAACACAATAACAAGAAAGGCTGCCAATTGAGGAGCATTAAGATCATTCAATCCATCATACGTCTAGCATACATGCTACAATGATAACATCACATATCCAGTCTACTGGCGTGCGTGCGTTTTTGTATATTTCTATAAATCAAATTATTATTTTCATGCCTTATTCCCACCTACGTAGGGTCGGCACAGTATGTACTACTCTTTCATATCTCCAGGACTACCGTAGTCTATATCGTGACTAGTTTTTGCTACAGTTTTTGCGGCCGACCGCCTGCCTAACACTAACCTGAATATATTTACTTAAGGTACTTCTACTAGGTATTAAATAAAATATCAAATCAAATCAAAATTAAAAACAAAACTTTTTATAAGCCCTGTCAACCTTTTTAAGGTTTTCAACGGATTGAGATTTGGAAGACTCAACCAAGTGTTACCTATTTTTAACACAATAGCCTGGTACATATTTTTTATGGCAAGAAACCATGACTTAGAACGAATATATGTTAAGGTGGCAGATGTTGAAAATTCAACAAAGTGAGTAAAAATAAAGTACACATTCAAAAGCTCGCAAAGCTCTGTCCGTCACTCAGCACTCGTACGTCGGAAAGCACAACCCCCGTTCTGAGCGGAAATACAACGCTGTTTTAAATTTTAAACGAGCTGGTTCAAGAACTTTGTAGAATATTAAGTATTCAAATAAAAGGCTGCGCTAGTGAAATATATTTTAATATGAAAGACTTCTAGACTCAACTGATGTACGTATATTTATGTAGGTATACGAATAGTACATATGCATGCATGTGTAAAGTGTGCATGGTTCGGTAATATACCAAGATTGTATAAAAAAAATGATAAACAGAAGCATTGTATTTTTAAAATGATTAAAAAATTACAAATATCTTACTTTAATTACGAGATTTGAATTTCTCAAATTAAAACCTTTGAAGGGACAGACAATTCAACAAAACAAATTATACGATTTTTTTTCGTAAAAATCTAATTGCAATTTGCCCGATCAGGTTAACCAATACGTTCACTACCACAAACTAAACAGAAATGAAGAAGTCCGAGATTGAGTTGCACACACTGTGATGCGATAAACACTAACAATATACCCCACAAATCTCTGAAGCGTTACCCCTAAAACTACTCCAAATTCAACCAAAATGCAGCTATTACCTAATGAAAGCCATTGGCTAAAATGAAACTTTCCAATCCCTTTCATACGTCCATACGACACGTGTGAAGCAAGAAAGCACTGCATTCAATCCGAAAGCGCTTTAAAATGCTCCATTACTCATATTTGAAGCGGAAGTTTGAAAAGAGACTTCAAAACAAAATACTCTAGCTCGTCGCTTTACACTAGTAATTCTGAACGGGAAATTCGATTCGCTAAAATTGAATTTGGTAACGTTGCTATGAAACGGATAACGATATTTTTGTCCTCTACTAGAAATAGGGGCTTTGAAATAAAATCTATCCTCTACTTTATATTACGAAATATATAAATTAGGTGATCTCTGATTAATTTGATATTAGGTATATAAATAAAGCGCATGAAAACGACTTTTTGTTGTAAGTTCTCAATGCGTTTATTTGTATTTATTTTAACTTGTAATGATGTTGAAAATTCGTTCTGTTATTAATAGTGATAATAAACGTGTTATCAAAAGCGAAGGTGTATTTTAAAGATAGATTCCTTCTTTTTTAATACTGTACTAAAAATGACCTGGACCGGAAACTTTCAACTGTAGACTATTTCCATGTGATGGATGATGCTGGATAAGCGTTTTGATCGATCGTCAGCGCCCGTGATAAAGGTGGCAGCTTAAATAATTATCTTCTCGCCTCCAGAAATGTTATGCTCGGAGAAATGTATACCTGGAGATATTCAATCAAATATCTCAGCCGCATGAATTATGTTCTCAAGATGTTTCCAATGGAAGATGCTCTTTAAATTTAAGTGATGACTGTTTATTTTCCCATTCCATTTCACTTCATTATGAATGAAAATGTGTGAATTCAGACAAGCGTTCGTATAAACATTTTTATTACTTTCATCAAAAAGAAACGAAATATAATAACATAAAATAAATGACTATTTATATAAAGGACGAAGACAAACGAGTTAAAAGTAATTATTAAAGATATGATGAAAAATAAAAAAAGATGTTTTAATAGGAAATCCAACTAAAAAGGGAAGATAATTATGAAAGGATAGACTAATAATTCAATGACTTTTTTATGATTCTACTTTTATCAGTATCTGTCAATAAAATACTTATATAAATTACCATCAAAGTGTGGGGTGCTTTTTTTTACATTAAAATAACTTAATGTAATAAACAATCTGTAATTTTTTATTTTTTAGAAATTATTTTCCACTTTTTAATTTGATTTCTTTTGAAGCACATTTTTTTAATCTATTATTTATTTTCTAATTTTCAGTTCAGCTAATTTGCTATCCTGTTGATCATAGCCAGAATAATGTCACAAATTTGTTAAAAATGCAATGGAAAAGATTGTATTGTTATCGGTCCTTATAAGTATGGAAAATTTCAAATCAATCTGATGTCTCGAAGTAGGTAAAGTTAAGAGTTTCAAGATTTACATTACATACATAGACAGATAAAGGCGAAGCTAATAAAACCTTGTTAATAACAGAACTGTGGTAACCGGAATTGCTCTAAAAATTAGATATCAATAAAATTATATATTTATTGACTTAAAAAAAAGCAGTGAACGCGATCGTTTGCTACTTTAAAGGAATAAAACATGTAAAACGCATTAAATTTATTTTTAACTTATTCTATGTATTACGTCGTAAAATAATCAAATAATCGTAAGCAAAGGGCCGCGTCCCCCTAGTCTGCCACTAATTTTTGCATTTGGGAAAGGTCCAAGATAAACCCAAACAAACACTTGAAAATTCACAAGGGAGTTGGGACAATGACAACATGTTTAGAACATAGGCTGGCAATTTATCCGGTGCCTTCGACAAAAGCGGGGAGTTTTTCAAAGATGAAATACATATGCAGTTAAAAAATAAAGCTCGTTCTCACGTCCACAGACATTACAAATATTTTTCTTGCATTCTAGTTTAGTAGTATCGATGACTTTACTCTAGGTTATGCAACTAATACTAACTGCTCTTAACTAAATGACTAATGACTGAATTGACTGTGAATTGACTTTTGACTAAAAAAGTCAATTCACAACAATTCATTTTCATAGCAGCATTAACGTACTATACCCAAACCAACAAAGCTTACATTAAGCAAATTCTATCGTAACATAATTAACTGAACGTAAAAGTTATGTTCAATACACAATCGACAGCAAGGAGTGTTCACATTAAGTGTCATTTCGACGCTACACACTCTGCCGTGACACTTTGAGGGCACTCACGAATTTCGCGGAACACATGAGCTTCGCGCAACTCGTGAATTTCGCGGTTTCTCTCAATTGACGACGAATGGTGCATATCAAGAGATTTTATTTATTATACATTAAATTAAAATCGATCGAACTACAATAATTGGAGTTTAATTTTTCACGTAAGAAAAAAATCCATTAATTATGTAACTTTATGTCGTATTCAGGAGTTTACTATGTCTCCAGGACCAGGATGACAAGGCAAACTTTAAAAACACATAAGATTTTTCAAGTAAGATCGCGTAGAAATCGAACTTTAACCACTAGACTATGGGCTTCACAAAAGAGCAATAGCAACACTTATTCGTCTATAAATTTATTAAAATATTCAACTTATGAGTATAATTTCATGCATTAAATCTCACATTATTTTAAAAGGCTTGCAAAGTGCGGAATCGTAGGGGCGCAGCCTCCGAAATTTATAACTTGGCATCCGGCCAGCCGTATTATTCAAACATGATACTTGCTATATTTTTTAATATACTACATTGTTATGGTCAACGACATTAAACAAATATTAAACAAATTTACATACTTAATAGTTTTTATCGAAAAGTAAGTGTGATAACTTAAAAACCTATGTCTAAACTTTATTTACTTTTGTTGCTTTTTTATGGAAGAATGTGGCAAACGAGCAGGCAGGTCACCTGATGTTAAATAACCGCTACCGAGAGGCAACTGCAACAAGCTAATGAGTTTCAGATGCGTTGCCTACCTTTAATGGACAGAGAATGGGATAAACAGAATAATGATTTTTCATTTTCCTATCCATCCCCAAAAGAAGCCAGTTAACATCAATGTCGCCACTCTTTTCTTTTAATATGACAATTCACGAGTACAGTGTGACGGACATGTGTTCCCCAAATGCAGTTATATGCAGGAAATCAGGTCAAAACTATGTTGCCGTATGTACGCGCTCAATCACAAAGATTCAGATGTGGATAGCGCGGGAACAATTTAGCGAGCGTCTCTGGGGATAACGGCAATGTTTTATATCAATGTATGTTACACTAAATGTCGCAGATCCAATCTGAAATTGTATCATAATCTATGAACACATTACCATGATGGTTCCCAGGCGAATCTGTATATTTAGATAACATAATATAATTTCTAATAGCTATTTTAATCCTGATGTTCATAAAATAGTAATTCTAGTATGAACTGTAATCATTACATGACTTTCCGTTTACTCTAAGAACACGGACGGCGCTAAATCTACAAGTTGCGTTAGTAAATAAAAATAAATAAGTACCGTAAGCCAAACGAAAACTTTTAACTATTTGTACTTTCTTATGTAAGCAATAAAACAATCCTTCGGAATCTCATCTCTGACGTCATTAATGCTAAGTGACGTAATAAAATTATCACCATTTCGATTGTCATATTAGTTAAGAGGCAAAGAGCAAATTCAATTTTAAAGCTTTAGTGATAAGATTGCTGTTCAATTGTCGTCCACGAGCGCCACAAACGGAACGATAAGGAAGTAGAGATCTCATTGAGGCTACATTATTTATGGATTTGACCCAGATCATCCCCTAATGGCATTTTGTATGTCAGGAATAACGGAATTATGGGGTACATACTCGTATAATCGGTCTCGCTCAAATATAACAATGATTTTTTTTTCAACTTTGTTAATCATTAAATTTACGATCTCAGGTGAATTCTATTTTTGGTGTATCGTGACAGGTTTACTCCCTGTAATATGTAGTACCTAACAAAATAAAGAGAATTGTTATCTATAAATCTTTCTTACTTCAAGAAAAAGATAAAATAAATACTAAAATTTAAAGAAAATTCTTTCACCGCAATGCAGTCTCTTTAAAACAAACAAAATAATTATATTCGTGGAAATAAGAAAGATTTTTGTAAAAGCCGTTTCACAATGGCAATAACCTTGTAAGTCGTAATTCTTAGACGTAGGAACAGAGAGAAGAATCCCACTCGTGTCACGACGCGGGACACATCTGTCTCGCTGTTATCGGCCATCAAGTAAGCCTAAGCTGTCTGGAAAATAAAGACTTTATACAATGTTAAAAGGAACAAATAGAGCATAGAATTTAAGGAAGAACATTTATAGAATTATTAAAGTAATCAGTTTAGCCGTTTAAAAGTTGCGATTCATTTTATCGGGGGTTTATCATATCGTAATAATATTATTAATGCGAATGTTAGGATGGATGTTTGTTACCAGGTAACTTCACAACGGCTAGATCAGTTATTAGACATCGAAAATAATGCACAAATTTTCGCAACAATGATCGATCCGATGCCTTTCAACTAAAGTACTATAAGTTTAGTACCTTACTACCATATGTTCACAAAAACCAATCATTTGAATGACTTGATAAATACCTTGTCATATATTTATAATTCAATTCATTTTATTACATGTACTTAAACTTTTTGGGTATCTTTCAATGTTTGTGTAAAGGCTCTCGTCATCTCTTTTATATTCCCCATTAATATTCACAACAGGTTTATGCGTCCACGTTCCTTCGTTGTAAGGTCCGGGACTTAAACCAGAGGAAGTAAACAGCGCGGACTACCGGCACCGGTCCTGTATCCTGGTTAAGCTTTGGCAGTAAGTAAGGGGTAAGCTTTCGTTTATTTAAAGATATTCCTTAATGATATAACGTAAACATTTTTGGGGGTGGAGTACATATCAATCTCCTCAAGGTCAATATAAGGATATAAGTATTAATCATAAACTTATTTTGTGTTTCTTTTAAAACGTTTTAATGAGGTGTATCTGATCCAAGCTCGAGTCGTCCAAGCAGTGTTTAGTCGAGATGACGGATACATAATGTATTTAGATTCTTAATACATTTTAATATAAAATACATAATTTCATATACTCCAATATACTGTAATGAGAATTTCATTCTATCTGTTGTTTCATTCCACATTTTATATTCTAATTTGGGTGTAATTATAAACATGATCAATTTACTAAGATTGCATTTAAAAAAATCAATCAGGGCAATTGACTGTACCCTTATAAAGCTTCGTAGAAAATCGAGTAGAATTATACCTTACTCCCCAAAATCGATCCAGCCGTTAAGGCTCTAGGAGGTCGCAATGGTACGGACATAACATACATACCCATATATATACATACTCGAGAAAATCTTGTCAGTTCCTCTCAGTCGGGTCGGGCAAGAAGAGAAGCCTTACTAACTGATGAACGCACAGATAAACATTTTGGGACATGAAATACAACCTGCATTCGTTACATAACAAAGTATCTTTGGATATAGATCGGATAGTAATTTATGTAAAATATATATACCAATATTTACTGATTTATCACTTTAAGTTCGTTGTTTAAACAAAACAACCTCGTCATCGTATAACCTACAAGTCCCTTTAATATTTAATGAATTCATTATAAAGATACGTCCCTTATTTAACAAGAGACCGCCCGTAGTTATGACAGTCACTTCGTGTGCATAAAACAAAAACAAGGCGACACTCCCCGCCCGGCCCGCGCGGGTTATCATCGCCCAAGTTCATCTATGTTAACACAACGCCGCCACTTTGGTGAGATATTTATACCTACACCCTTTTACAACAGCAAGGGATGCATCCCTTCATCAGCGCAAAGTTTATAAAACTATAACAGTGTATTTTGTATAATGATAGACATTGAAATTAAACGAATTCTACGTATTTTATTGCATTTAATTATTATTTTAATTCCCGATATTTCGATCTACTCATGATCATGTGGATACTTAGGTGTTAGACGTCCCGATGGCAAAGATGCTGGCGAAGTACCCAACTTTTAAATTATTATTTGTGTTCCGATATGTGCAGAATGAATTAATAATGATAATAATTAAACGCGATAATATCCATAAATATACATTTATATATAATAATTTTAATATATTTTGTCCACTAATAGGGTTCGAAATGGTGAAAAATTTTATTTTTTAATTGAATAGAATATTAACGAAAAATTGTATGTTATACTGCTTACTTATTGCGTACATATTGCCTTCCATACAATGTATGTATGGAAGGCGATATGTACGCATGTATATGTATGGAAATAGATGTGACCATACCAGAAATATTTTAATGTCCATTTTGATTTTTTTAATCCTTACTAACAATACATGATCAGAGATAAGAGTATGATTAATTATAAAGTAATAGCTCTAAAAAACTGAAATCAAAAAGTCTTCTCGTAATACACCTAAAAATAATATCCAAAGCTCACTAGTGCCTACTCCTCGCTCCTTTTTTATTGTTAAAGTAAGTATGAATAAGATTATTGGTAGTGTTATTCCGGTCGATATCGCGTTGAAATGGCCCCACGCATGAGTGCCCTTCAGGTCAAGTGTATCCAGCGCTTCAGGCTTCAGGCACGTTGTGTTTAAACAAGGATTGACTTCCATTGAGGAGTGTTTAAATTACGTACAACAGACCTGAATAGGCTCTCTATATATTCTCTCTCTATATAGGCTAATAAAATTGAAATTTGAATTGAAATTGCATGTTTATTTTCACCATGCTTGTTAATCTATAAGTATATTATTGGTAAAACAAATATAATTTTGTAGATGAACCCTAATAAATAAGTAAATAAATATAATGAATGAGAAGAAAACATGTGACAGAAAGAATGAAACTTACGAATACATTGTAGTACGCGTTATAGTTAATCAAATTATGTTTTTTATATTAGAGTATATGAAATATCTATATTATAAATGTGTTGTCTCGACTAAATACTGCATGAGCGACGCGATCTTGGCGATTGTTTGTACTGAGGCATATTTGTATATATGAAATATACAAATATGCCTCGGTAAAACCGATCTAAGATAAACAGAAACTGAGAACAAAAAATTAACATAAATTTGGGAAAAGAGATTGGCCTGTCTAACTACAGTTATAAAAGTTTGTAAGTTTAAAAAAGATTTTTCTTTAATAGAGTACTATATTATTTAAACATATAACTGGAGTTTGAAATAACAATACTAATACTTGTTCATTGCTTCTATCAAGAACCCATTATATTATAAAACTCCCCGCAATATTTTACGAAACTGTTTGCTATTCCATTCATGCCTATGTCTCAAGTAATTAAAAGTTCGGACAGTCTTTCAAATGATTACTCGGAAGCATATTACACTAAAACAAACTTCCATTAATACGAACAAACTGCTACTATAACGTAGACCTTCTTAGCGGGTGCTACGCGCGTAGCGCGTCTAAAGTTGTCTGTGGACTACTACGAAGTAAATTTTATGTTTATAGTGAGGTGAGTAGAAAAAAATTAAGAAACTTTGAGTATTTCGATCATTTATTAGCTATTTTTTAAGAGTTTTTAGATTTATTCTTGTATAAAAAAGTGGGTCAGAAATGTTACATTTAACACATATGTAAGTGCTTTTTAAGTTAGAAAAGAACTATTGTGAGTTAATTTACTTAGTTAAGATAGCGGTAGAAACATGTGAAATGGCAAAAATTATTCAGAATAATTCTAACATTGCAAACTGGATTAGTGCAGCGACTTATCGTTAGTGCCCTCCAAAAGAAAAGTTAACCAAATAAATGCTGCGAACCACAGTGCTTCTAAAATTAGAGAAATAATTTTGTATGATGAAGTAAAAAGTATGGTAAAATATTATCAAATTATTTTGATAAATTTATCCTTTTTAATAAGTCAATAGCTTAATTACACCGCGATGGCATTACAGTTACTTCGAAAAAAAACATATTTTTCAGTACATTGTAAGGCGTTTTTTATTGTATATTTTTACTTTACGTGTAAAGTAAAGTTAGCCTCGGGAAGACATGTTATGAAACAAATACTTGTAATGAGTTTTTTAACATTACTTGTTACGTAAAGTTTGTCTCGAAAAAGTATATCTCAAAAGTTTTGCCTTAGGTTAAAGAGAATTACGTTATTCAACAAGTAACATATTAATACAAAAGCATAGGGGTAAAGCATAATAAAAATGTTTACTGAAATCATAATTTTATGATGTACACTTGACTGCAAAAATATGCACATGACTAACATCGTATAAATAATGTAATTCACGTCCGTAACCATAATAAGGGTAGACATAGAATCATGTCCAGTTTTCTTCAATTTAATTAAAACTAACTTAGCAGAGCATTAAGCTATATTATTCGTAGTTTTGTTTAAAGAAAGCGTTATCTTTTAATACATTATACAAGGGATCCATTCCGTTATGATTTTAAATTAAAAAGGTCATCTCGTGATGACAACCATTCTCCACCAAGTTATAATTTCAAATAACTTTTGCTACGAGTATAAACAAAAAAATCGTTGCATAATTCTCGAGCCCTCTAATCGCCTTTAGAGTGCAAATATCCATACCCCCGCCCTTTACAGAAAAAAAAAACTACACCATGTCCTAAATTATCGCGATGTTTTTAGAAATAATATACATTAAAAATTGCACGTAAATCCAGCGGGGTCAAGCGTTTAGTTGCACGGGCGGAAATTTTCATTAGTTAATTGCTAAAAAAATACTTTCGAGCGATCTCTATCAATTTTATCATGCCGACATTTTATTTAACACTGCTAAATATTTAAAAGAATTTATATTACCAATGTGTGCTCGGATATGTATAGATTAATCTATTAACAACTTGTGTGAAACTTGAAGTAGATAAAAACCTGCGTATGTAGTAGTCTAATACTATTATACAGTTTATTGTGTATTAATAAAATTAGAAAATCAGTAACTTAGTTCAATAATATAAAAACAAAAACATTTCGTGTTATAGAGTTTTGTACACTTTTATAACGTGAGTGAATCCAAATAGACAGGCATTTTCAACAAATGACATAAACGAAAAATTAGCTAGCCTTAAATCTAAAATGTTTAAAATATATAGAACCTCAGAAAACAAGTAAACGTGTAGTATGGCGGAGCGATGGCGGTCGCCGCATGAATATTCAGCCGGTAGCGTCGACTCGACACTACAAAGTCGCGTCGTCGGTTTTGCGCCGATGTACTTTTTTCAACTTATAATTTGTAGTATTCTCGTGTGGTAAGTTCTTATCGTGTGATTTTAAAATTAACTTTGTAAAATATAATTAAAATACTAAGCAGTAATAAGAAGAATAAGAATTTTACTTGGTGTACGAAAGATGGCCCGGCCCCTGCATAGCATATGGAGGTAGCATTAAAACGAATGATTAAAAGACCCATTAATTTTGAAAAAGACAATTATAATCTTTGGCTAACAACGCTTTCTACCATGGTTTGATTTAAAAAAAAAAATGCTTGATTTTATAAATCATACGCATATTTTATTAATTCAATAAATTTACGTTTAATTTTTGCAACTCTCAATGACCACGAACGCTGTAATCTTTAAATCGCAAAGGAAACTATCCATAAAATAATTCAGTTCGGTGAATCTTTGTATTTGTGAACTTACAATGAGTTATAAAAAATTATAGTTATTAAAATTTCAGCTGAAATATTAATATTGACAATATTGACAAAGTCAACGCTGAAACAGGGCTGACCTCAGTGAATGCCGAGTAGTACAACATTACATGTTTTAACGACCGAGTAAAATCGTCCTCAGCTAACAAATAAAACGTAACGGCTGTCAGTAAAGCAATGGCGGCTTTTAAATACCGCGGGGGAATTAAATTTTTGCACTACACACGGATCATGTAACACTCCACAATCCAATTCTCACGTGTCATAAAAAAGGTACTTTTAGTTCGACTTTAAAATAAATATACAAAGAAACATGATGAGTAATAAAAAATAATAAATCAAAGCAATCATGACCAGAAGCGTTTGGCACCCTCCTTCAAGATGGACCAATGACCTCACACGGACAGCAGGAAGTCGTTGGATGCGAAAGTCCCAAATGCAGCATAGGCTGATGATGATGAATCAAGTTTGTTGTCAATTTATTATTTCGATATTTCAACTCCCGCGCGATATTACTAGAACAAGGCGAAAAATATTGAAATTCCTAAACGGACGTCGACTGACAACGAAGTAATAAAATTGTTATTGCTTTCTTTTGAACGAAACAAAATACAGAACCATAGAATTGACAGAAGAATAAAAATTTAATTGTATATTCACATTATATTATACTAATAAATCATAGAATTTACCATAACTCAGATATAGGTAGGAAATATTAACGAATATCTCGATTTTCCCCCTTCTTAAATGTATGTTATTGTCAACTGTAAAGGGAAATTATAATGTAGTTCTTTTTAAAACGTGAAAAATCTGATAAATATTAATTTAAGTTACTCCCGCTTTAATCATTTGAATACACATACTATTACTGTTTTATGAAACTCTTGCTTCAACTTGACGCAACAAGTAATTTCTAATCATATATTCAGAGAAAAATTTAGCGCATTTCTAAACTTTCATTCAAAAACAATCAGATCTCAAATTATTCTTCAGGACGTCGACTGTTAAATAATTAGAAAGCAACAACTTTTAAACCCAAATATTTTAAGTGCATTAAGTCTTCTGTAATTAACATCTTATTTTTCACCAAGCGTCATGTAAGACGAAACTTAACACCTACTCCGTGGCTATGAATACGTCGGGGAGGTTTCCATTGTTCTCTAATTTTAGCACAACGGGTTAATTTTCCTGACGTTGAACAAAAGACGGAATTTGACAAAATTATTGCCTTTAATATAGAACAATCGCTGATATGAATAAACTTTAAACACTCTTGTCTTTGTTTCTCCAATATTATCTATATTCTTACACAATATATGTAAGTTATTTATGCCAAGACTTTATATTACACTGTTCAAGACAAAAATACTTTTCAAATTTAAATATAGTCAGTTTCAGATAAGAAGTATACAAAATAAAATCCAATAATGCTAAACGCGCTTTTAAGATTTATCGAGGGTTAAAATCGCCCCGAGCTACGATTGCGGTTGAAGGCTTGTCGGATTTAAATACCCAGAGCATGGCGTCGACTAAATTTGTTTAGTAGTTTAGAAATTTATGCGCATATCTATTGCTAGTTTAGCAAGCAGTTGCGAAGTATTCTGTGGCTTCGGGCGATTAGAACTAATCAAGTAATGATACTGAGTAGGGCTCTTAAAATATCGATCCAAATTCCACAAGTTACAAGAAATAATTTATCAAACGACATGTTCAATACATAAATAGGCATTTATATCATACTGAGACAATTCTCCTATTTCTATAAGGATTACTAATTATTTACAATAAATAATAGAGTATCAAACAAAAAGCAAGCCATATCATGTTATAGTACACACAATACCGTTATTTACACAGAGTACTGATATTTTGTGTATGTAATAGGTACACAAAATGTTAATATACCATCTTCCTTTCCCTGTCCTGTCCCAACAAGTGGGGCCGGCACAATACGTTCCCTTCTTCTACGTAGTCAATATATGTAGCTGTAGCCTGGAGTATGTATTGCTTCTATCGTTAGTAGTCAAAATTTCATAAGGTAATAAAAACAGGAAAACCAGTAGTAAAAGCTATCAATAAACATACATTTAAATCGTCTACACCAGAACAGTAAACTTTACTCCATTTTCATTTTCAAATCCATCCATTTGCTTTGCAAGTTACGTCGTATTTCCTCGTTAAGGACTCCCCGTCGGTACGAGTGCGTTCTAAAATGGGCCAACAGGCTTCAGCAATAACTGTAAATATCATTTTATATCGTTCAGCTGCTATGGACAACTTTTACCTAAGTGCTTACATAATATTAAATATTTTTTTTTTCTTTGCAATGGTACTTTTGGATCGAATCAAAAATGATATGATGTGAGGCAGAACCAAAGTAACTGCCTGCCCATAGTAACTACTGCTAAACTTAAAAAGCAACGGTGTTGGATAAATATAAATTTATAAAAAAAGGCTGCATACTCTTTAGTATAGGATATGTCATGTCATGTGTGTATCATATATAATTAATATGTTATTGGGAAATCTAACGTAACGGTGAGTTTTATTCAAATATTGCCGAAACTCAATAGAAAGCTTAGGAGTGAGACGTAAGAATTAGACGAGGCGAGGTTACCCTCACGGTGGACCAACAATTGGCATACAGTTATCGATGTCTAATTATTAGAACGTTCAGGGATCAAACTTGTAAACGATCCTTGGTGGTGGTCCTGCATATGTCGAACAATGGCTACGTTTATAGGTGGGTAGCTATTTAAGTTAGTACCTCATTAGGCTGCCTATTTCTACCGCAACTACTGCAACCTATAACATGTAAACTCTTTGCTATTTCACTACTTTTAAGAGTTTAAAGTAATCGTACAAAGATAATTACGGAAGTTTCAAGACAAATTCAAGACGAAATTAAAAGATTGTTTAATTTTACACACTTAAAACTCCTTTAAAGAGAAGTGTTAGGTCTTATGGCTTGAGTATAAAAGTTATAAAAGTTCTCATTAATACATTTCTCACCGGTATCCCAAGCATAAAGTCTTCAATGGCTACATTGTTAAGTGATTACCAATAAAAAAAAATTAAAATTATTAGTGGATAAGTTACACCTTAACTTCGCGTTACGATTGTCGTCGAAAAGTAGTTGTACTTACAATGTGTCTACCATAAATATATTTGCATAATATTTCTCAATAAACTAGCCGAACGTGCTCGACCCTAGTACATTTAAATGTGGCCTAAAAATAAAAGTTTCTAACAGTGAAATTAATATTTAAATCGGTTCAGTACTTTCGGAGTTCACACATTACAATCAAGATAGTAATATAATAATATTATCAATAATATAATAATATATAATACTATCAAGAGGCAAGATTTGTTATCTTGCATCTTGATAATAAAAATATAAGTATAAAATATTCACACAAATTAAATCTTCTTATTTAATTTATTTACTTTATATCCAAAAGAGTTTATAAAGTCAATTTACATTTCATTTTCTTTTTTATAGACTCATCTTTCCCAAATTTATCTTACGTTACAATTACATTAATTATTTAACAACAAACTAAAACGCTTAGAAATCGTACAATATTAAATATTCCTTCCGCTCCCTTTAATATCAAGCTATCCGCTTAACTTTGAGAGAGTGCGCGAGCGCTAAGCTTGCTTACATTGTTCAGGCGCGAATGCAAATGGCGCGTGAACTGTCGCAAGCGTTGAAAGCGCTACGAGATTCGAGAAATTATGCCCAGAAGAAATCTGAGGATTTCAGAGAGTTAACGCATCGTTCGTGGTACTGTGCGATAAATTTACTGAGAAAAATATGGGTAGGTTTTATTTCAGTACAATTTTAGGATAAAGAAGGGGTTCGGAAATGCTGTGAGCGAAGAACAACCATACAATACTTAACCAACTAGTAATTCATTAAAAAAAAAAGATCTCGACTGACTTTACTTCCATGACACTCCGGAGAAAAATACAAATCGAATGACACCTTCAAAGTCAATCCAGCTGTTCAGGCTCTAGATCGTCACAATGAAACGGAAAAAAAAAAATACTCGCAAAAAACTTTACCCTCCTGTAATTCGGGGAAAAATATGATGATTTTACTTAACTATATATCAAATACTACCTAATTCACTTAAGGTCTACGGTAATGATGCTTTTAAAATATTTAGTGTGGAAAGTCTTTTAATGATTTTTCATTTTATGCACAAATTTTTGCCAGTTAACCACACTTTTTTTGTAGAAGCCTTAATTTCGAAGTAAAAATAAAAAGGCGTTTTCGAGAATTTTAGATAACACATAATTCTTAAAACATAATCTTAATAATTACCGTATAATAAGGTAACCTCAGAAACTCTTTAAAATGTCAACTAAACAGTTTAAAAATATTTATGTAATCCTACAAATTGCGGCAACTTAATGTTACAAATGTATTCAAACAAGTTTCTGTACATTCGGATGAATGTTTTACAACATCGTTCAAACTTGGATCATTACTGTGGGATGAAATAATTTCGTCAAAAGTTAGTTGTCAGTTAAATTATTTCATCAAAGTTAACGTGACATTTAGAAATCATTTTTCAGAAATAGTTTGATATTCTATTTTCATAAAATATACCTTGAATTCTAAAAATTACAAGCATACATTATATGTACTATAATATCAAATCCAAATTAACACTTTAAAGCTTCAATAAGGCTTTGTTTATACAAAGCCTTATTGTTGAAACGTGACGATGAAAGTCCTGATATGTACAGCCACTTATAGGTCGCGTATAATTCTCCAATGTGATATAGCAAAAAGCGAGTTTCCTACTACATTCCACATATTTTATTTACTCGTCTTATATTTCAAGCAAGCTTGCGTTATGAAATTCTCAAAATATCTCACGTCTTTGTTTAAACGTTGGCTCATAAACAACAGGGGTTTATAGACAACGAGGAATTTTCTAAATAACGTTTCGGTGAAAATGCTAGCTGTCACACTTAGGTGAAGTAAACCTCTAAATATAACTTTTACTTGATAATAAAGAAATGATTTGTTTATGGTACAAGTTAAAAGGTTTTTTTCTTTAGCTTTAAGCTAGGTTAAAGAAGAACTTTTAAGCTGATAACACTAACAAAAAAAACAGATCGGTTTGTTCACTGTACAAATAAACAATACAACAAAAAAAAAATATATTAATGTGTTAATAATTAACGATGAAAAGTTGACGAATAAATTTAATTGGTTGAATCCTTTTGTCGTAGATATGCCTCGCGATCGACCGAAACAAAAATAAATTCGTTTATCGCATTAAGCATAGAATTTGGAACAAATTGCAAACATTTCCAAACGTTTAAACCGACGGTGTATATATGTAGATGTATATATATATATATATATATATAGAAAAATTAATAAGGTAATGCTTTGACAGTGTCCATCGATAACATCCCTTTTTAATATCAGGTGCGATTGTCGTCAAACACGATTTATTCGTCATAAATTATCTGTTTATATCGGTTTGTAATTCGGAAAAAAGATGGAGATTTTGTATAGTGAAAAATTGAACAACTTTGACTATACTCCCTACCGCTTATGACTTGCCCGAGCGTCTCAAAGCAGCTGAAGGCGAGCGGGCGCGGATTGTTTGCGGAAGATTGCGCCAACTTAATTGTGACAGAGAAAATTTACCGCGAATTTTAAACTTTTACGTCAATTTGAACTGCTTTAAATTACAATTTAAAATGTAAAATTAGTTTATTTAATAAGAAAATAAGAATGCTTAAGAAGGCTTGCTTAAAGTTTTATTTAAAAAAAAAAAGAAAATGTATGAAGCATTATAACTGTAATAGTGTAGGATATATAAATATTGGTACAATAATTAGAAATGTATAATCGGGAAGCAATACCAAAATACAATTAAATTTAAACTAATTGCTTAGTTATAAATAACCCAGTACCGAAAGAAACATAGCTAAGACTAGTTAGTCTAAATTACTAAACTATTTAGACGAGGTAGAACAAATGAAAAGAACATTAAAGTATTAATTACCTAGACACCTTCAACTAGTCTCTCAGTAAGGTACTAACGAGGTAATAAATCGAGTGTGGCGTGAAGAGTGAGGACTTGGTCTAGTTCTGGAGCAACCGCTGACAAATGTAGCCATTGCGCTGGAACGAGCGCTGGTGCAGCTCAAGTTAGCTGTTTACAAACTGGAGGACTCATTTGAAATGTTGCTTGCAGTAACTTAATTAAAACCTTACGTCTTTATGTTGAATTTTTTTGTGGTAAGTAATGCACGAGGGATTTTAAGTAACTACTTCATTAAATTATTAAGACTTTCGTGAGAAATTTTTAATAAACTAATTAAAATAACGGCTTAACTCACGTGTGGTCCGATGTATGTACCGACTAGTTCTAGACCCAGACGGGTCTGCAACTAGTCGGTACATGTACGTACCGAGCGACTGATGTATCGGACTACACGTAAGTTAAGTCGTTGTTTTAATTAGTTTAACTACAAGACACTGTAATATTTAAAATCCCCCACCACACTACACCACCTTGATGGTTGGCATGGCATGGTATTGCAGATGCTCATGAATGGCGGTAATCACTTTTTACGACCCGTTGCTCGGCAGATATAAATTCGCGACTCCTTTTAGGACCTAAAGATGACTTACTATCGAATAGAAGTTTAGCCTATAGACATTTTCGACTAAAATCAAAGTAAACAACGAGCCTACAAACTACAAACATACAGATAATTGTCACAATTGTAACACTGACGCCCGAAATCCAGACTTCATTTTGTTTATTTTTTGATTTGTACTCTTTAAACTATTTTTTTCCAAATTATTTTAAGTAATGTACATATGAAAGAGTTTTTTTTTTAATCTAGGTTCAATTTAAAATATCAGTATTTATAAATTATTGGTAAGGGGGAAGCCACTGGCCATAGAATCAGTTACGAAATAACTGGTTCGAGGCCAAGAGAACATATTAAATTGTACCATGTACAATTCAGATGAAGAAAAATATATTTGATATTTTATTTGATTTTACGATAACCATTATCACTATTTGCAGGAGCTATCCAGGATAGAAAATAATAAAATGCAAGCGCCTACAAAGATACTGTATATCCTAGTCCACGTTTTTCGAGCAAACATATCCTTTTCTCTACTTTCTCTGCTTTGGGAAGGAAAAGAAGATTTGATGGGGAAGGTTATAGATAGAAAAACGAAATGTCAATTTTTCTGTCTATTAAAGGTAGGCAACGCATCTGCAACTCGCAAATGTTTGTTGCCCATCGCTTGTCACCTTTTTGTATAAAGAAAAACTTTAATCACTTAAATACCTTGACTAAAAAGATATACATATTTATAACAGAGATTTTCAAGATAATCTCAGTAAATATCAATACGCTTTCAAGCCGAACACATTACATCACACAGTTTCAGCACATTTTTTTTGCCTAAAAGAGATAAACGTCGAAACGTGATGCCACCATTCGGTTAGAAAATTGAAATCGCGAAGTATAAGAAATAAAATCCAAGAGCGTCGACATCACGACGCGTGTCGAGTAACAGGTTTTCAGAATCACTTGCCATTTAACATCTTAAAATCTTGATACAATATTAGAGATTTACTCATTTTAAATTTATTGATTTGATAATTGTAACAACCCAAATTGTTGTATTACTGACCAAGCAAACCCGAGTGAGTATACGACAAACGTAAACATTAATTGATTAACACATTTATGCTTTTCATTAATTAGCAACGTGCTACAAATATTAGCTTTAAAATGGCGCTGGAGTCATTAAATTTATTAAGAAATATTTTTATATTACTTATATGTAGCTCAATGGAGTTATCTAAGACCAAGAGAGCAATAACTTTCCAATAAGTAAAAAAAAACGGCAACCCCAAAGTTATTGGTGGTCTAAATCTAAAATCTTACACTGTACTTACTGCGTATATAATGCTCACTTTGATTCAAGAAAAGGCCTACGTCTCCCAATCTCGACGATGTTGAGTAATGGAGGGGACCGACTTAAGCATCGTTAAAGCCTATTCATTCTTGCTCCCAAAAGACGTTGATTATATCTTTGGAGTCATTGGAAAACTCCAAATTACCGGATTTAGACATATACGTAGATTAAAGCACAAAAAATATAATGTTTTATAAGACAAAAAAAACCAAAACCCAAATTTTGTAAAAGCAAAAGTCACATTATAATAACAGAATACAGCCATTACACTATATTGTATTTTCATCGGAAATGTTGTAATTTTGTGGAAACTTCGAGATGAGGTGAAGAGAAATTGCATAATATGGGTAGTTTATGCTATAAGGCGATGTAAGAAATGGTTGGTTTCAGCAAATATTTTAAGAAGAATTTTCTTTTCTTCTAAGTACTTTACCTGTCACAATACATTTGTATAGCGCGTTCTAAATTATTAATTACACCATCTAGTCTTCTTTTTATTAAATTATCGTTTTATAGTGTTATAGCTGCGCCATCTAGTTTCATATATACGTATCGTTTTTCATTCGTAACAATATATATTTTTTGTAAATTAAAAATAATACCAACATTGAGTACATCTAATGTGTCCTCTACCGTATGAAATAATATTTAATAAAATCGATTCTCAATCACTTTATCTTATTTAACTCTCACATATAAAATACTCTACCTAACACATTTTAACTCTGCATATATTTGACCCCGATTGCGGAAATGTTAGCGTATTTTAAAACGGAACGTATATTTATAATAAAAAGAAAGTATGTTCTAAATTAGTTTGAAGGAAAATTCTTGCTGTATTTCCAAAGGGAATATACGCTGAAGAAAAATAATTTAAAATGAAAATAATATTTTTACAAATGGACACGCGGGTACTATATTTAAACATACATGTTGAAAATTATGAAAGAACATTGATGGAATCTAGAACTGTATGGAGTACATACGTTGCTGTTTAGGTGGTCAAAATATGTAGTATTTCTGCCACCAAATGTTACAAAGGGAACGTTATTATTGAGATGGGGGCGCTCTACCTCAGTATCCTAACCTAAATCAGTATCATATTAATTATATCTTTTTCGTGGCCTATTTTTCATTACTTTTGCTTTTTCTAACGTATGTGGTATATGGGGAATATTCCGAAGAATTGTGTGGAACAATTTCTGACGCTGAGTCCTACTGTTTCCTTCTCTTCTGCTAAACTAGCTGAAGAGAAGAAAGCGACATCATCCTTGTTGTGTTTCCATAGCAATTATTAAATATAGCATCGTTTTTGAAACCATTTTCTTATGCTAGCTTAGCTTAGCTATTCATGAAAAAAGACTAAGATAACTTTGTAAGCCGCAATGCGAAATATTCAAATAAAACGAAAGCTTGTGTTATTTATGTAAGCGAGAAAATAACTGTGAAACAAAGCTTTCTTATTAGAAAGCTTTCTACCTCAGTTTTAGCTATTACAGAATATTCTATTGTTCTAAGCTTAGCTAACTAGTCTACATAACTTTATATTCGAAATGGATTAGACACGGATTAAGTAATCTCTTAGTATTTTTGCACTTAAAAACTTAAAACTTCCGATCATCTAACTGTACGTTGTACGTGTTCGAAATATAAGAATATAAAATTGAAATATTTACTCAAAAGCAAAATATCGAAATAGAGGATGTATCTGAAAGGTAGCGTCAGGAAAGGAAGCATTCCTTACGATCTGATAGTACAAACGGAACCTTCGACGGATGCTAGACTTCCGCTGACGCCGCCAACTCAGGTAACAAAATGAAGAATCAATTCGTGTTTCTTACTGTGTCTTGTTGTGTACAAATTGTATCGGAATTCGAACCTTAAACATACAATATTTGGTTCTAATTCTTATCGTCGTTTGTCAACGATTTCTTTGCCTTTTTGTAAGCTTGCGTTAATTAAAACTATGAATATATATTTATGAATAAGACTTTGAAGAAAAATCATATTCTACTCCGTCCCCATCTTCTCCTATTTCTCATCAATTCTCTTTTTATGAGAGCAGAAGGCGGACGGGCAAGCGGTTTACAGGATGTTAAGTGGCCTACCAACCTACCAAAGAACCTCTTTCCTTCACAAAGGTTCGCAACGCTTTTGTAAATCAAATTATTGTAGATATTGTTAGTCATCAGTTGTCATTTAACATATGACCTGTGTTCTCATTTGCTACCATAAAAAAGTCCGGTCACACCGATTCATCTTGCCAACCGATTGTGCGCGAAATTTGCACATAAATTGACACAAATTTATCTTTCTGTCCGTTCAACAGGTGCCCGAAACATCTAACGTGATATTGGCAGCAAGCCCAAAAAGATACGTAAGTGAGGCCATTCGTAAAAAACTTTTTGACATTTCAGTGAAAATTCGAACAATATAACAGTCAAGTTGGACAATCCTTTAAATTTCAGTGAAGACGACTTTTATTTTCCTCGTCGATACAAAGTGAACCGTGTATTATATTTATAATGGTCGTGATTCATTTATCGTCTTTCGAAATCTGATGAAGGTTATTAAATCTTTTAATAATCGTAAAAGCTCTCAAGTCGTGTTGGTAGCCAGAGATGAAATGCACAGCCTCTATGTATGTATTGGGTTTATGTTATATTTTCAAAAATATTTTAGGCCGGTTATATTTAGTGCGGTAATGTTATTCTTGGACTTATTTATTCAAATTAATACTAAAAATTTTAAAACGAGCATTATTTCAGATTTCTTTTGAAAATAATAAAGTTCGTGATTCCGAATGGATTTCCCCGGGGTCTAAGGCTAGCTTTATTTTTCATCAATAAGATATAACAGTGCCCCAGTCTCCACAAGATCTCCTAGCCTGCCGATCCACTGCACACGAACGAAAGACCGGACAGTAATCATACTTCTATACAAAGCAAAAGAATTTATACACATTTTCTTAGAGGATTTCGATTTCCGAAAATTATCCACCTGGGCGTTCAGGAGGGCATGTTTTATATAACAAAAAATATACAGAAGACCAAACCGGCAACTACAAACAATCCCGCGATCCACAAAGGTGGCTCCCTCCACTTTGTTCAAAGTTTAATAACTGCCCTGCTAAAACTTTCCATCTCTTGAGACGCATGGGTCGCTGTATATTTCAAGAGAATAGTTCTCAAAGTTGCTTCACTCTTGTTTAGCTAAGTTGGTAAAGGCAAGTTATTAAAAAGCTCAAAGCCTCCGGAACACCTGCGTCAGTATTCTACCTTCAGGCTTAATGTTTAAAGCTTTAAGCACTAAGTCATCGTAAAACAGAGTTAAGTTGTATCATAACACGATTTAAAACGGATACAATTAGCATTGTTAATAGAAAGAGGGTTTAGTGGAGCAAATTAAGAACAAAACGAGACGGGAATAAATTTGTTAAGATTTTAGTTTTAAGACCATTTTTTTCTATTTTACCTGAGTCCTCCGGCAATTAACATTTTAAAATAAATTTCATTTTTCAACAAGAGAATTTTTATGACAGTTAAAAATACTAACTTCACATTTTTTTTATTTAGTTTTGAGTTTAAAGAATTCAGTTGCAAAATTTTACGAAGCACGACTTTGCTCAGAAGACTTATATCGAACGAAAAATTACTTTTAAAATAAAAAAAAGCATTTAATATGAGCCTACAGTCAGTTAGGTGGTATTAAATGCTATATACTAATTTTGCTTTCATCAAATGGCGCAAACCCATAACTCCCCTCCCTAGCCCTACCCTTCACAATTTTAAACCTAATCCATCAATTCCAGATAACCGCAGCATCGGTTCTTGCATTTGTAAATAGTAATTACATCCAATGATCGACATTCAGCGATCACCACACGTGCGCCTCACACGCGGCCGTTATGATCGTGCGGTCGGCGATTTGTGGTCGGTGTGGTGAAGCTTTTATTCGTGTGGGTAGCAAAATTTTAATTGAGGCAGGAAGTTATTTTTAAATTCATATAATATCCATAGCATTATTATAAAATAGAAACCAAATATTATGTGGAAATCAGAAAGAATATATCATCAGGTAATTTGGAAACATATCGTCTCCTATTTTTCAATTCTTCAAATGAGTTATAAAGTACCCTTCCATATCAGACATTCTCAAGTATTACATTCATATTTCAAATAACACAGGAAACATCTTGACACGTATCTATATCATGAGCACAAGAAAAAACGATTACCTCTAAACAAAGAGAAGCAATAAAAACGAATGAACGTCGATTAAAATGTTGTAAAACAAGTTTAAAGCTTTTATTTGTTCGCCGTATTCCATTTAAAAAGGTTTAAACTTTTCGGATAAAAGTTTGAAGATGTAGAAATCAAAGTTAAAGGTGTGCTACATCAATGCTTAAAATCGGGAAAGAAGAAATATTTCATAGTAAAGGCAATGTTTCAGCGATAAACGGATGGCGTAAGATATAACACTCAATAATTTAAAAGCTAAAAAAAAAAAACACGCAAAACCTCGTAAGTTTATTATATTAATTTGTTACTAGGTGGCGTTATTCTTAACCTTAAATTAAATAATGATGATCCTGATTTTCAATTAAATATGACGTTTAGAAGTGGCGAAAAATAAAGCTGAAAGGGGTCAGTTACATACATAGTAGTGAAGCTAAGCCTGTTAAAACTAACTAGAGAAGGAAGTATTGGTAGACGATGCCATAGGCGACTACTTGTCTACGATCCATAACATCAGACCCAATGCTTGAATAGAAACAACTTTCCATATTGGACTTGAAAAAGTTGACAGCGTTAATTATTGTTTTTCCGCGTTCCGCTGAACATCAAACGCTTTAAAACCCAAATTTGATGAAACTCCAATACCGAATAAAAACTAAAGGAAATTAAATGTCAACAACGTTTCACTGAAATAATGAATTATTCAAAACGAATTTCTCGCCTCGCAACTACTTTTCCACTGGAAGCTCCGAAGAAAGATCAACTCTGAAAAGAAGTAATTTGACAAAACAAAAGAATTTATAACGAAAAGTATTTTTTTACAAAAAAGGACGTTTAGTTAAGTTATTAATATATAAATTTTTATATATTAATAACTTAACTATATACGTACTTATAATAATTTATATATTAATAACTTAACTAAACTAAATTATCTCTGTTTATGGTCAGTAGTAGAGACACAAATTTTGTCCAGCAACCCCCTACCCCCATCGCGATCTTGGTCCACCACTGCTTACACATGAAAAAATGCGACGCTAAAATATTTCAGTATTCACTGCTCTATAAAACAGTATATATAATATCCAAAACAAGAGTAATTCCACAACAATAAAATTTTCATGAAACGTATTACAGCTCCGTAGAAATACAAAATGTTTTTCATTTCGCTTTATAGCTGGCGGTGCAGCGCTGTACTGACGCCGCAAATTCGTTTACTGCAACGCAGTAACTCGAGCGAGTGCTTCATTTTTGTGTCTACCAATCATTTTTAGTAGAGAGGTGATTGATGGAAAAATTCTTTTGCTAAATATTGTGGTGCTTAATAAAGCAAATCAATGTAAGTTATGTATTTGAATATCTTAACATTTATGAAGTGCGTTTCTCGGCAGTAATAGAATCTTTTAACTTATTTTGACAAAAACTTCAAATTAATATAATTTTATAAGTTATTAAGTCATTTATAGCCACGGTATATCTCATTACAAATCCATTACATCGAAACAGGGCTCCTATTAAATCCAACAGTATGTCAATTGTCGGTATATCGGAACCCAAGGTTCAATGACATTTAAAATTAAATGGAACCCCAATTGCGAATGTCCCCTTTCAAACAAAAAAAATTAAATCGGTTCAAAAATAAAGAAAATCAAAAAACATAAAAAATAGAAGCAAATTGGGAACCTTCTTATTTTGAAATCGTTTAAAAAAGTAACTTTTTCTTATTCTATAAAAAAAAATTATAATGTTATATTACCAAAATTTATTTAACTCGGTAGAAATTTTACCCAACACATATGTAAAGATAATTTTTTTTAATTGATAAAATAATTATTTTTTATTCCAATTTGTTCCAATAGTTCCAATTCGATGCTACATGTACCTTATAATATTATTTACAATAAGTATTTATAAAAAAAATATAATATTATAATACACGACTAAACACTCAAATACACAAAGTCTTCCGCACAATTGTAAATATGTCCATATCTCTAGATATTATATTGAGAAGCCTTTTGGCACGCAATGACCCATTAGCCTAGCGGTAGGTTCGAGGAACAAAGGCGGATATCACGTAATTAGCAACACATCTGTTTGTTTGTATTAGTAATATAGACTAGGTGTTCCCCGTGACTTCGTCAGCGTCAAATAATTACATTAAAATAGCCTTGTCCTCCTTTCTACTATTGACTTCTGTTCTATACCAATTCTTATTAAAATCATGTTCCTCTATGTTCAATATTATTTACGTTACACACAACACCCAGCATCAATACTAACTCTCATCTGCCCGTAAGCTTAATGCAAACAACTGGGAAGCAGTTAGGCGCATTCTCCTCGTAAGTAAGGACTGTAATCTTATTGCAGTTTCCCAGCACTACAATAAGATTAGTCCCGTAGCTCCTTTGAGGGTGCGCCTGCTCTAGTCGCACTACAGACATCACTATAGATAGATATAGTTTGGGATTGAATAGAAACCGATAGTAAGTGATTTTAGGTTTAAATGCAAGTATTGTCCTTTTAAATGTCACTACTATCATAAAACTCAGCTTAAGGCAACAACGCAGCAATATAAGATTGCTTTAAGAATACCTTGCACCGCGCATTGCATTGTGTTTATATTTTGACCACAGTTATATACCACGACATTAAACATTTCCCAAGACGACATGTGTGGTAATGTACTCTATTTGAACAAACCGCAAAGTTTGAACCATGAGATAAATCGCTGCAATATAACTTTTTAATGGATTTATTTCAGTCTCAAGCTTGACAAACACGACCTGTTATTTATCTAACGCGATTAGTTTCAAACTTTGCTCTGTAACTACATAGAAGTAATCAAAGTAACGCAAAGGAGAACAATTGTAATATGTCTATAATAGGTGTGGTTAATTTTCATTAGTCACAATAACCAAGCTATTTAATGTTGTATCAGTTAGTTTAATGGTCAAAACAACTAAACTTGCTTAGGAATTGTGTAAGCAAAGATATTAGATAGAACAAATCGTCGGCGCAGTATTTCTTTCAATAATGACGTGGGGTTGCCATCTTCTACAGTAAAAAATATGTTATTATGGAAAGTTGTAGCAAACATTAAGGCATATTTGATAATTTCATCAAGTTTTGTTACTGGTTGGTGAAGACGATACAGAGGTAAATTCAATTTTCAATCTGTTTTAAGAGTTTTCAATATCAAACAATTGAATATCGAATATAAATTATAATACATAACATTCATACCCGTAATCCAAAGAGGTGGGCAGCGATTATACATTATTATTTAGTGCTTTCCTGGCACATTTATCTCTCAAGTTTCAACATACCCGAACGTCCTTAGTATAAAAGTTTTACATATTAACCATAAGACAATGTCTAATAATAGAGAACAATTTGTTACACAAGAAGGTTTCGTAACATAATCGTATTTGTCACTCAGCGTATTAGCAAAACCGCTTCGCCCGGTGTTCTCAGTTTTATTCAATTTGACCGTAGCTGAAGCGATGTTCCGGACAAGGACGGAATACCTAACGGGACGAAGTAACGTGGGTTATTATTTAGCTATCCCGGGAACATTAATCACGCTGCGTAACGCCGCTGCCGTTACGGATCGTCTTATCTCCCGAGAGTGATATCGTTCACGCGAAAACTTCAGCGATAAAAGAAATTATCGTTCTATTATCTACCTATTTTATATCAACCGTCAATTCTTAATAAAAGTAATGAATTAATTGCAAAATTACGTAGAAAAGATTATGTTGTTTAAATGAGTAGAAAAGTTTTGTTAATGAGGTGGGTAAATATAAAGATTAATTGAAGTAACTACCAAACTCTCATTAGAACCAAATTAGAAGTAATACACTGCCAGACTTAATGTAAGGAAGAGAAGGTAGTTAAATATGAAAAAAGGAAGGAAATTCTCCTCATTTCGGAGTTAATTGCGGCTTCTCACACACTACATGAAACCTGTAATATCCAGATGTGAACTATATATATCACTTCTAACAGTTTTGCGTGGAGAGATAGTACTTCTCTAAAGTTCTTATTATAACTACAAAAATAAATAAATGAGCAAATAAAGTGAACCAAAATCGGATGCAAACAGATATCGCTGCAAAAATTCGACAGACGAACGAGATCGTGCAAACACGCTGCAAATCGGTGGAATTATTTACAAAGTTATGCAAGTATTTCCAAATCCTAGATTTTACATGGTCTGCGCCTTGAATGTATATAATTATTCTTGCTGCATTTCAACTGAATGATACACTTAAAATCAAAATAACTGATATGCGATATTAAAGGAGTATTAAAACGTAGGAAGAATCTATAAAACTGTTTGAAACAAATTATTGGCATTAAGAAAACAAATATAAAAATATTTCAAAATTCGTTTCGAAACAATTAATCAAAGAAAGGGAAAAAATAAGTAAAACTTTTAAAAATAAAATAATGGTATTGCTCGAAGAGACAGCAATCGCAAATGTTAATCATATTTTATAGCCGCGAACAGCCTTTGTCTCTCGAGAAGTTAACCCTACATATGTAATAACTGCGATAGATTCCCGCAGCGAATCCAAAAGTTACATAAAACATCCAAATTATTCAACCACGACAAACGATATAGACTATGAGCAAATATTTGACCGCTTCTTAACAAAATAATTACATTATCTTGTTACATTACATTATTATTGTAATAAATTTGCCGCTTAGGTCTTTCAAATAAGTCAAAAGATCTTAATATATCGTAAAGTCCTAATTTACAACGGTCAGATTTGATATATTTACCGCACTAGTTTCTGTTAAGAAAATGGAATATAACATGACTTACAGATATCGCGTAAATAACTTTTAAATAATGATTTTCCAAACATTCTGTACCTGCAACAAAAAATATATATATTAGCCACAAGTGTAAAAACTCAAAGCCTCAACAGATAAGATTAAACAAAAATTAAGAAACTGATTGCCAACCGGCAGTAATTAGAAAGGCATCAAAAGAAGTAGACGTAGATGATAAACTTTTAGGTTAGGTTGAATATACATTTTTTATAAAGCGCGAGTTCGGCCTCACATGGAATACTGCTCGCATCTCTGGGCTGGAGCTCCACAATACCAGCTTCTTCCATTTGACCGCA
>DWLR01000109.1:0-37101 GCA_018246295.1 Papilio alexanor hazarajatica | reverse complement strand
ACTTAACCCTGTATGCCGACGCTGCCGTGCAGTGTAGCAGGACGTGAGACGCCGTTTATTCCTCCTCCAGGCACGATATGCCTAGAGGACTGTCAGCGATCCATTTATTACAACAGCTGTTTGTTAAAATGCCCAATGAGAGCTGCTGCTCCGATCCGGATCTGACTTGGTCAGGTGAAATAACCTGCTTGAGGAGCGCCGGTTGATATTTGGAAGAGCTTCTTTTGCTTGTCTACAGTCACTTATGTTGTACCATACATCGCAGTGAAGTCCATTCATTCCATCCAGACTTCCCTCCATTACCTGCGACCTTAACTATGTGAGAGGTAGGGGAACAATAGGTTCTGGGCTGATAGCATGGCTGCCGGAGCCTGTAGCCATGTAACCAGTTAAATTTATCATCAATAACTATGCCCAGCAATAGCTTTTTATTCAGACCTATATAAAGAACCAACAAAGGATACAGAACAATAACAACAAGACAGTATTAATAACATAGAAACAGAAGATCCAGAATCACTTAAGCAGATAAGTGCAAGCGAGATTATGAGTCATGTCAAAAAACTAAAACCCGAAAATAGTCCTGGACATGTCCAACTTACAAATGAAGCCTTAAAAGTTGGGCGGTCCCTGTTAGTAGATTACCTTGCAAAACTTTTTAACTTAATATTAGAAACCGAACAAATACCCACACACTGGTGCCTGTTGCATATTATAGTACATTACAGTACCAAAAGGGAAATCAACTTGACATCACCAACTACAGGCCAATAAACTTATTGTCAACGACTTATAAGATATTCTCATCAGTAGTATTAAGCAGGATAGCTCCAAGCATAGATGCAAGCCATTCCATAGAGCAAGCAACCTTTCGTCAGCCCAAATATTTAACCATCAACCATATATATGTCATGGAACAGGTAATGGAAAAATTTTAAGAATTACACCAACCACTTTACATAGTGTTTGTAGACTACTCCAAAGCATTTGACAGTTAAACCCATCAATATGGAATGCCATAAAAAACAAACAATTTAAACAATCAATACATTAACGTTATAAAAAACATATAGTCGAAGAGTGTAAGTAGAGTAAAACTCGAGAGCTGGAAAAAGAAAACTTAGAAAGTCAAAAAGCTGGGTTATACATGAACGCATCTAAAATTAAAATCATGACAAATAGCAGTAAGAATGCCATTACTATAGAACGGAATACAATAGAATATGTCGATGAGTATGTGTAGTTAGGTAAAACAGTTTCTTTTGATCCCAACAGCAATGAGAATGAAGTAGATAGAAGAATAAAATTAAGCTGGAAGAAATACTGGGCACAAAAGAAATTTAAAAAGGAAAATACAGCTCTAAAGTAAAGAAGATAATAATGGATTCTAGCATACCACCATGCTTATCCTATGGAAGCCAAACATGGGTGTACACTGAAAAGGTCAAAAACAAAATCCAGTCTAGTCAACACGCAATGGAAAGAAGTATCTTGAAGCTTAGCTTAAAATTGCAGAAAACAAAAAATATATACAAACTTGAAGAGGAAAAATGTCCAGCCCACCTTCATTTCTGAAGGAATTTAACGAGATACAAAGATAAATCAATGGACCTTGCAAATCACAAAAAAGCTAGGACTGCCCGGCAAAAGAAGAGTGGGAAGACAAAGAAAACGGTGAGCTGATGATCTCATAGAGTTTGCAGGGAAGGAGTGGATAAACATTGCTTCTTGCAAAGAGAAATGGAAGGGAATTGAGGAGGCTTTTACCCCTATGGGATCATGCATAACATATTAGTATAAAACCTATTACAGTAATAATAACTATGTCCAGATAGATGTGCTTGTCAATTAAATCAATTTTAGGACATTGGCATCTATCTAATTGATTATCACTAGCTACATTATCTTATATGTCACCAGTATTTTAAACCCAATTGTCCATTAATTCTAGAAATACTGTTTTTTTATAGCATAAGCAAACAAGCAGCAGGTTAGTTAATGTTAAGTAATCTCTGATGCCTATAAATATCCAATCTGCCATTTAAGTTTAGCAATTCTAAAATCATAGTATTTTATATAATAGAATAAATCAGCAGCATACAGCAAGTAATTAGGTAGATGCAAAAGTTACCTAAGCACTGAATAAAGCATACAGGTCGAGACCTACCTGCGCAGGCTCCACTTTCTGTGCAGACACAAAGCTGAGTCCTCCATTCATGACCATGTGCTTGCAACTTGACTCTGACATCAATTTGTTCCCTCTCACCATTGAGTAGTAATCATCATTCTAAAAATTAAACATTGTCAGTGTGTGTCACAACTTTAATAAAGGTAAAATATACACATGTTAACAAAAACCACTACATGCATAAGATGTCATGTACTAACATCTTAACAATTGCAGATGGAGAGAGAATGACAGCTGCATTAAGAAACAAAACTAGTGTTTTAGTTCTAGATATATGAACTAACACAGCTAGTAGCTGTGCTAGTTATAGTTCATATATAATATTGTATATGCATGGAGAGTGTTTAACTCTCCAAAAGCCAACTTAAATATAAACTTGATATGTATTATAACAATGTAATCAAATTATTTCATTTAAACTATAGTCGGATTATTTACTATTAAAGTAAGAAAACCTTAATTTTCCTCACTTTATTTTTTATGTTTAATAAATATGTTAACATAAATAAATTAAAAAAAAATTAAATACAACAAACATATCCCTAACTCTAAAG
Organism: Papilio alexanor hazarajatica; assembly: GCA_018246295.1. Taxonomy (NCBI): domain Eukaryota; kingdom Metazoa; phylum Arthropoda; class Insecta; order Lepidoptera; family Papilionidae; genus Papilio; species Papilio alexanor. Next base: position 34,359 of record DWLR01000109.1, on the reverse strand, counting down.
GTGTCCTACTGATATATACTACACTTACATCATAGTAAGACAATCCAGAGCCCTGCAGTAGTGTGGGATCAGCAGAGAGGGGCACAAGGTCCGTGGACGACGTGTTGGGATCGCTTACCGGCTGTACTTTCACAGAACACCCACTACATGACGCCTCATTCAGTTTGCTTGCGTAGTAGTACATAGCCATTCAATTCCTCAATGTCCTCTTATACTGTGTGCCTCTTCTGAAGCTAAGTTGCCAGCTTTATCTCAGAAAATCCATTTGTGCTGTGAATGAAGATATCATTCTATCAACAGTAAATAAATTTAGAATGTTTTTTGCTTTATATGGCCAGTGGGCCAACTACTTTGGTAAGATATCCTCTTTTAAACTGTAATCATACTTTTCATTGACCATATCTCAGTAGCATTAGTTTTATTAATTTGCTTGTTCTTTTAAACCCAACTTATCCATACATGTGTTCAGAAGTGAAATTTATTAAAATAAAGTGTGAATCAAGTTGCTGCAATATTTTTTGTTTTTAACATACAAAACTATGCATGAAATATTCACTTTAATAAAATTGGTGTATATAATATAATCTTTTTTTTCATAGAAAAAGTAAACTTAAATATAATTGTATAAACAAGGACAGTGTTGCGTGACACTCAGCACAGAGGTTTAAACTCGCTTAGCTTTAATATTACACTAATGATTCGCATTTGCACCCAGAAATTAGTGGCTAGCAAATACATGAAAAAAGTCAAAATTAATTTCAAGAACAATATTTAGGTACACTGGGATAAAAGAGATATAAAAACTTTAAATAGGTTTTTTTAAAAATATTGCAGCAAAATCATAAATTTATATTAACAGTATAATTTGCTTTAACTGTTTGTTGAGCCTCGGCTTAGCTTAGAATTTACTGTTGCATGACTGGCTTTGTTCAATAAAGTCACTTACAATTTCATTAAACAGCTGGCTTATTTACTTTAAAGAATAGCTAAACTGATTACTCATTTGCCATCTCCCATTAAATGAAAATGTCCCAATAACATTTTTTCAAATATAAAATGGTTGTCTGTATAAAACCTATTTATTCGCTATGCACTCCAATGTGTAAAAATGAGTTCGCTTAATTTTTAAACTTCAATAAAAGTAAATGACTATGGTAACAAAATGCAACATTTTTTTTTTGTAATTTATGATGCTGTGCTGAGTTTTGCTTTAAAAATCCTGGGCAGCACATTACTATTCAAAAGTAGACTGATGATTAGTACTAAGCATCAGGTGAATCTCTTGTTTAATCTGTCTCTTATGGTATACAGAGATGGCAGTAAATATTAATATTATTTTTAATATATGTAATTCTCGGCCATTGCCAGGGAGTATTTATATTACTAAGAAAAGTCAATTAAGTCTTATTCTGATTCTGCACAAGCTACTATATTTGTTAAATACAAATTAGTCACTCATTTTTATTAGAAATGGAATTGTTAACATCTTAGTTTGATAAAATGTAACAATCATCTAAGCCTGCTTTAGCAGATTTTTCAATTCAGTGATTCCATATGTTTATATATGCTGTCTGCAATAGTAACAATAAATATACGCTCGCGTGTATCGGATTAGGATTTCATCGGACAAGATTTATGCGATTATTACTGTATTCATTAAAATGGTATCAAGATAAAAAAAAAATCAAACGTTTGGATATTGAGACAGTATTATCGTTATATCTTCAAATGTACTAGTAAATGAATAAAATATGTAAGACATTCTATATTGTACAAGTATCATCATCAGTATACATCAAATATTATCTCACGGGGCCCGGTTATTAACAGATCAATTCACCCTCAATTAAAACAGATATGGTGAAAGTTGGTTCCGATATTAAAATTCATGTTTCAGACATCACTGGATTGCTGTAATATTGAAACTATAGGATAATATAAAACACAATTTTCTGAATCACAATAACTGCATATTTTGGAAGTAACTACACCATTTACCTAATTTATTCAATAAGAAATAGCGCCAATGTACCAAATAAGGCTCGACCAAAGACTATAGTAGACTGTGCAAACGATTGACCGATACGATAGAAAACGACCCTCGGCCACTTGTTCCACAGATAAGTTAATATATGTAGCCAATATGTAGCAAACATCAAACCATATACTTATATTCTGTTTGCTGCTAACTTAAGAGATGTGACACTGACAAGGTAGAAGGCGTTTCTAATTTTAGTTTACACTTTGAATTTTTTCATTTTGCATAGACTATAGTATAAGAATTCGTAAACATTTATAATATAAATAAATTTAATATTTATAATATATAAAATAATATAAATAAATTTATTGCTTATGATACCTAGAAAACTTTGCTTTTTAAATAAAAATAAAAATTATCTGTTATGCCAATGCCACAATGATTCTTTTTAATGGCAAAAACTGATAAAGTACAGTCGACATAGAGAAAAAGAGATGAAAGAGCATCAAACTGTTCTGCGCAAAATTTTGGACTATCGGCAGTAAAAAAAAAAAATTTCTCTGTTTTCGTCAATCGAAACCATCTTTTAAGCCCGTCGTAAAAATGAATTCCTACAAAAACTATCCTACCAATTCCTGTAACCGTGAAACCATATGCTAGTTTTATAGAGATATACATATTTATTATAATTTTAATTTAACTTTCGGTTATTAATCCTTTTGACTAATTTTTAAGCGGTAGGAAAAGAGAATTTAAGACCTCGCGATACAGGCAAAGTCTAGTGCGAGGAACATTAGTAATTTCGAAACTGTTTTATTTGTGTTTCCACATTAGAAGTAATTTTTTTTTTTACTTTTTGTTTGTCAAATGACATATAAATAAATAAAAAAAATATTTGAGTCACATTAATTTTAAATTTCAAAATGTCGTTCTTATTGATTAAATCATTGGTTGATTTGTTGCTAAGGAAATTAATTTGTTAGATTGTCATATAAAAAAATATGTCATATGGTATATCTATTTAATTAATTAAATGATACATTTGTTACGTTTAATATAAAATAGCCAAGAGTCGATCATTAAGTTTAATTTATAAGATATTGTATTAATAATATCAATATCAAGTTAAAACTGACCAAAAAGATGAATGATAATAGACATCGCTCTACCACAAGCACGACTTTACCAGCAATCGAAACAATTCAGAGAAATGTTCGTCCTGTGCCTATGATTTATGCAAGGTATAATTTATTTTGATAATATCTAGATACGATTATTGCAAAAAATAAAAGCGTGATCACCGCAACTGGTCTACTGCCACTATTACTACCATATAAGCTAAAGCAGCTATTAACCTTTTTGTTTTATATGATAAAAGGACAGTAGTTTTAATGTTAAGTGATCACCGACACCCATGGAACTCCGCAACAGTAGAGGGATTGTAGATACGTTACCGGCTCTTAATGAAAAGGTACGCTCTCTTCTTAAAGGCCCCTAGGCCTTAATGGCCTAGAGCGTAGGTACTTAGGTGTCGTATTGGCTTAGAAATACCACTGAGGACAGATTGTTCCACAACGCGGTTATGCGAGACAGGAAGTTCCGCGAAAAGCGCATCGTGGTGGAATGCCAACCAAAAAAGGGGTCTGTCGTATGTCATGTGATAACGAAACTCAGAGGCAGGAATGGTTCCAAACAATTCTTCGGAACACTCCAGTGTAAATGCGCTAAAAAAATGCACGTGAACTGACATTAATATAATTTATTACAATATTCTTAATTACAAAACAATAATTAACCAAATATACAAAATATATACCAAATAAACATAATATTGATATTAATTTAAATTATTTATAAATAGGTAATTTTTTTGGACTGTACTGACTGTAATAGGTAATTTCCTTGTTGAATCGTATACTATTGTTTGATAATTGAAACGCTGTTGCTATAAGTCATAAATGTATATTTTCCACACTTTATGAGATGAACTGATAATGTTAAATGATGGTGACGACCCTTGGAGGTCGAAGGCAGCCTCGGCCCTAAGTGGCTGAGAGAGTTGAGCCCGTGATGGCTCACTAACGAACTACGTAGTGATGACAAGATCGCGCGCGCGGCCCTTGTTCGAACGTACTCTCGGCCCTTGGTGGCTGAGAGAGTTGAGCCCGTGATGGCTCATTACGAACTGCGTTGAGTGATGACAAGATCGCGCGCGCGGCCCTTGGTCGAACGTACTCTTGGCCCTTGGTGGCTGTGAGTGTTGAGCCCGTGATGGCTCACTACGAACTGCGTTGAGTGATGACAAGTGCGCGCGCGACTCTTGTTGGTCGAACGTACTCTCGGCCCTTGGTGGCTGAGAGAGTTGAGCCCGTGTTGGCTCAGTGTTAATTGCGAACTGCTAAGTTAATTCGTTTTATATTGCGTTAATTGGATCGCACGCCCGCTAATAATTGCTTACCTAAGAATATGTATGGTTGCACCGTACAGGCACTATTTTGTATTTAATTATATTGTAAATATTTTTTTAGAATTACAATTTATTTTAAACATATATTATGCAATTTTTTAATTTAAAATTTATATTTTCGTAATTCAATATCATGTAGTCTATTGTTTTGTTATTTATTATTTTGTGTTTTATTAATTCGTTATTAATTATTTTCTAATTTAATAACTTTTTATTTATTTTTTTGTTATTTATTATTTTGTAATTTTTATATCGTTAATAATCATTTTGTAATTTATTAATTGACAGCTTATATTTCTTTGGTAGTTTTTATCATTTTGGTAGTTTTTATTATTTTGGAAGATTTTGTTATTTTGGTAGGATTTTACAATTAATTATATTGTAATTTATAATTTTATTAGTTTAATTTCGTAATACTTTCTGTAACTTTTTATTGTTAATACATATTTTGTAAGTGATCTTTGTGCATGTATTGTTAAATACTTTAAAAATAATTATAGAGTAATTTTATAGTTTGTAATTTATTATTTTGATATTAATTATTTTGCAATTTAATATTTTTTTAATCATAATATAAGACTATTCTCTCCTCAGATGGATCTGTTTTCATTACCAAATAACAAAGTCAAATTTGCGGGTTTCATCGCGTTTATTTTTATTATTTATGTTCCCGACGTTTCGTATGATTTCTGCACTCGTGATTGTAATCACGTAGGATTTGAGGGAGGGTGGAGGGAGGAGGGTGAAGGTGTGCTAGGTTTTGTAGGTTTGATTGAGCCAACTCGTCGGTCGACAAAAATAGGAACAAGTCGCTTTTAACCCCCAAATGGTGAAACCGCTGTGAAACCGCGTAAAGAGCTTTGACTGTATTCGGAAAGTAACTATATAAAAGATCAGTTAAAGATCCGCTAAATAGTAACAGATATCTATTTGTATAATGTATTTGAAACACTTCTAACTTTGATATATTGAATCACGCTATATTTATTTTTAGGAAGCCACGGGATATACCGTTTCATTTGCCGCACAGAAAATTATTGGAGAAGATAGAGTTTGTCGAAAAAGAACCCGAACCTTTGGTAAGATTTGTAAAGATCTATCCGTTTTTAGAACTATGAAACGATTAACTGATGAGCCGATGATGTTACACTATTCTTTATGTAACTAAGCACATAGAGTAAGACGCAAATAGGGTTCCAAAGAAGAATTAGTACCATTGATTGTTATTCGGTTTTGTTACATGCAATCACATTAATTTTAATGTCCTAGTGATTGCTGATTATGTTACAATTAGCACATATAATATTTTAAAATTTTATCACTCGTTAACTATTTATTATTTGCATAGACTGGCTTCGCCGCAGCCCAAGAAGATAGATACACGAGGGAGAGAAGAAGCACTAAAATACAATTGGAACCAATAAAGCACGAGGAAGGTGGGGCCTACACTTTGTCTTCACGTCTTAGGGCGCTTGCAGACGACCGTTGTTTCGACAGAAAAACGGTATTCCACTAGACGGAAATAACTGTAAATATAATAATTTCTACGGAGTGGAAGTTAACTTTTTACATGCATTGATGCGTCTTTATACACATAGTGACCAAGTCCATTTTTAACCTAGGCCTGAGTCTGTTTAAATCCGACGTAACTTTGTTGCGTTTGCATTTCAGTCAAGAAAAAGAAGGCAATCAAGATACGCGAGTCGCGGAGTAGCACAGAGGTCGAAAGGAAAGAAGAGCCAACAACAGACCCGCTAAAGTTGAAGCCCCAAGTTGCGTCGCAGAAGGAGGTTATAGACCATGTGCGCTCTAACCCCCAGAGCGGTTTCCTCTACATGATCTACGCTGTGCACCCGCAAAATGTCTACTTCACACCCTATTATCTAAAGTGAGTGTATTGAAATAGTCTTTACTAATGACATCACGTCAAATGATCACATGTCAAACGAGGTAATTTTTCTATGTTCTGCATCTATTTCAAAATAACCCATTATTAGTAAATTTTATAGATTTTATTTTAATTATGGGCATGGCATAGATAAAGTCTTTAAATCACGTATGAAATACGTGTACTTTATTTATGCATTGAATTTGACATTACATTAGGCTGCACTATAATTGTGTCGCATGTTGCGCATTGTCCTATAAACCCAAACATTGCAAAAGAATTCGCAATAATACTCGTAGTGTGAGTAAATGTTTGTTTCATCTAAATTAGTGCATAAATAAAAAAGTTATGTCCAATTAAAGTGTTACGTCTAACATTTCTTCAGAAAAAATGCTATAAAAATTATTGTTTAGTAGATTGGGATGAAACTTTAGTTTATATAATATCAAAAAACGATGACACTTCAATGATAATATATAGATAAAAAGAGACATTTTGATGTGCCAATGTAACAAGACCTCAGAAGTATATTGGTAAACGGACTGATTATGGTTCTACTTAGACTGGAAGTATTCTATTGCATGGAATTACGCGTTTAAACAAAGCTGACGAAGAAACTCACTTTTAAAATGTTTATATTTGGTATAAAATAAAAATATAGAATTTGGTAAATTTAAAAATTAATATTTACACCTATTATCAGGATTTTTAAAATAGTGTTATTTTCTACTCCTAAAAATAGTAAAGTATTCTTGGATAAGCTTTATCTTTTAAGACAAGTCTTTGTCACATATTACGTAAAAAAATTCCGTCTCACAAAAGTTATGGGGCAATTTAAATAAAATTGATTAGTTATTTAATCAACTGTTGTACAATACTCAAAAGCATTATTATTAACCGTCAATAGCAAAATATGAACCGTCACTTAGCGCTAAAAGGCCGAATATCGAGCCCATATCTTTTAAGCCTTAGATGGCCAGACTAGTGGTGGTAGACTTTGGGTTACACTTTGGCAGTGGTGAAACTGAAACTGACACATCAATTTCTTAAAGTTAGAAGTCGTCGGTAAAAATGGGCGTAAGTCAAGGAGAAGTATGTAGTTTAAATAAAGTCGAAAGCGTGACATCTAAACCAGAACCGATTTTATAAAAATTCGACTAAAAAATAGACTAGACCTTGGAAAAAGTCATAAGCTACATTTTATCCCGAAAAATTCCCTTGTAGTTGATAAAAGATGAAAGTTTGTATGGAAATTTGTCATTACCTAAAATAAAATCAAGAAACTTTGTATGTAGCACTTGATAAGAAACGAATAAATATTTGGTCTAACGTTTTTTAAATTTCGACCGGTGTGGGGATGAAATGAAATAGGCGATGAAAGTTCGCTTGGAAGTTAGAAAAAAATCACTCTTTCACGCCTAAATCCGACTAGCCCCTCGGAACTGATATGTTCGTTGTAAAAAAGGCATGAAGGGGTGGAAATAAGGGATGAATGTTTATATGGAAGTTCGTTATTATCGAATGTAAATACATACATCTTTGTATTTAGGCACTTGATAAAAATATATGTTTACTATACGTATATATATTTATCGAAAACAAGTCTATGATTAGTAAAAATCTTAGCCTCACACGACGCACGAGCGCTGGACTTGCCAAGGGTCATACACAAGGATGTGCTGGATCAAACTTGTAAAATATTTATGTTTTAGGAATGGGGAGAAAAATAAAAACAAAGTTTATAAAATGTATTCAAATAAGTTATTTGCAGTAAACCAAAGAAGTATATATGTGTATTATTAAGGAAATAAGTATCCTAAAATTTAAAAAATAATGCTCACATTAACTATTCTACGCGGATGAAGTCGGGGAAAAGCTAGTTGTGAATAAAATAGTACTTAGTAAAAAAAGTGACAATAGAGAAGTAAAAATATATATGTGTCACTGCAGTTGCGTGTTATAACTATCATATGCTAATTCACACAGAGTGGTGAAGTACGAAGAGCTCGACAAGAAGAATTATTTCACTATCAGCGCGTGCGGCGTCACGCATTACACCAGCGAGATGGTCTTCACTAAGCTCGACGATTGGGAGCAAGAGTACACCGTGTTCGTAAATTTACACCAAGTAAGGACGTGTACTTCTTTTATAAATATGTAACAAGGTTGCTACTGGCAACCCTTACCCTAAACTATTTGCATTGCAATTTTCTTCTACTATACAGCGAATAAAATAAGGCTTATAATTATGTGTAATTAATCATTTGGAATTTATAAAACTATATAGACTATAAATGATAATGTTATTTTAAAAATACATAGTGAATTTCAATGTTCTGATTTTTTTAAAGCGGATTGATGTGTAAAATACTGATATTAGTTTACCATCACAACCTTTCGGGACGCAGGTAACATTTTTCAAGGTGTATCGATACTGGAAAGCGTTGTACGTGTGGCACAAATCGGTGCGGTTCCGCAAGTACAGTCGGCTGCGCAGCACGCTCTCCCGTAAGCTGTTCATTCTGACGCCTCCGTTGGCGCGCGCGCTGCTCACCGTGCAGGCACTGTGTTGCCGGATGTTGGAGGTGTCCCTCGCAGACACCACACGACATATGGACACGCCATTCTTCTACTTCAACGAGTCGCAGGTAAATGTGACTAAAACGTAATGCTAGAACTAGTATCAAATACAACGATGTACGACAGAAGATTTGTAAATGTCCTTAAAGACGTGTAATTCGTTATTATTTTATACTAGCTGTGACCCGCGGCTTTGCACACGTAAATATAATAATTTGCTTTATATATTATATACCCCGATATTTATTACTGAAATTTTTTCTCATTAGATTCCTCATAAAATTATAACAGATTCGTGTAAGCAAAATGACAAATTAAAAAATCTCGTTTAATGCTTTGTTAATGGCGTCATGTTTTGGAAATTATAAAGATCCACTTTTGAATCGGCTTCCCCAGGCGACGTGAATTTTTATTTCTTTAATACTTAAACATAATTAATTTCGAAATAAATTGCTATAAATTTTTGTATTGTATTGATTTATCTTCAAATGATAACCACTTCAATCTTAAATCAGTTCCTTTAAATAAAATTGATGTACATGACAATATTATTTTACCGCCTTACTACTAACTCCTACCTACTACTACCCCCTGCCCTTTACTATCCCTACCTACTACTACAGCTGCCTTTTTCTATCCCTACCTACTTCTCGAAGTATCAATGGAATTCAAAAACTGTACAGCCTATAACCATCTACGGACGATTTCGCGTCGATTGGTCATACGTAGTCTCATACCGATATGGTTAGTAGTTTTCGCGTGATTGACGCACAAAAAACCGTTTTTCTTTTATATAGACTTGATATTAGTTTTCTTGAGATATTCAAACCTAACTAGGCAAAAAAATAAAGCTCGCCTGTAGGTAGTTCAATAGTTGGTCAGCTAGAAGTATGCTTCACAGATGGTACGCCTTGAGACGGTGCGCCGGCGCATGGCTGAGTTCCGGTCGGTGGCGCACGAGGCGCTGACGGTGGCGGGACACACGGCGCTGCGCCTGCGCGGCTTCACTGTCGACGACCACGAGGTGCCGCCGCCCGCCATGGTGCGCGGCCGCCCTGTCGGCGGCATGTCCTACACGCAGAAGGCCAACAAGAGGAAGTATTGTGAGCGACTCGCTTGGTAATTGAATAACTTTATATTATACTTGTAGAAAAATAAATAAACACTCACGTCCGCAAGTGGATAGGCAGGAGCAAAAGTAAACAGCAGATTACGGATTTCTTCTCCATCCATACATCTACGTACATATATACATGTTCGTTGGTTACGCGCAATACTTATATCGCATTTCCTTAGTGTGCCATTTGTTATAATCGATGATAATGTTCTCATTTATTCTAGTTTCATCAAGCTAGTCGACTACATGACTAACTATATGCTGTACGGACTGACGAATCGCTCCAATGGTCAAATGGCGCATCTTCTACGTACACACGCTTTGTTCACGCCCGCGCATAATTTGCTTACCTCGCTTGACGTGGACCAAGTGCTGGAGGAAGTGCCCCGCCCCGTCGAAATATGCAAGGTACGGTAATTGCTGACCTTTACATCTTAATCCTTAATTCCCTTCCCAACACTGTCTTTTCTTTCTTTCGATGCCCATCTATCTCGCTACGTTCTACGGTCTACCTACGTTTTTTTGCATGAATAAAGTCACAACATTTGTACAATTTATCTTAAAATTTACTTTCTTATAGTGGGCTTTGTTCCAAGTGGATGCTTACGTGCTCCCTAATGGCGAAGTGGAGTTGAATCCCAGCGAGAAAGTAATTTCTGAGTACTTCAGCAAAATAACGGAGTATTGGGACGAGATAGTGCGGACATTTCACAACTTTCTCAACGACGACAAACTGCAGATGTTCGTTCAGCCGACCATCATGGGCAAGCAGGTCGAATGGTCCGCCGGAGTGTCACCCAATCTTTATTTTCTTATGAATCAAGATAAAAAAATGATAGAAGATATCTCGTACATTCCTACCGCCATCAGAGAAGCTTACGAAGTCGTTGCTTTATTTCTACAAAGAATGGAAACGTTCATGGTGGAGTTCAAAGCGGCGCATGAGATTGACCTCAACGTGATCAAGGACGAGCGAAACGTGACCACATTTAAATTGCTGTGCGACAAGTTGGTGAAGCAGATGGCGACGATCGATGAAGTGGTCAGCTATCAGCCGCTCGGCATAATCTTTCTCAATCTTAGTCCGTTCCAGGAGCTCTTCAGGCCCCAACCGAGACGGCTTTTTGACGTAGTGGTGAACACCACTCCAGAGTGAGTTTGCACATTTAAAATTACAGGTTTAAATCTAACTTTTTATGTTGTAATGAATTGTGAAATGTTTGTTTAGCGTGGGACGGGCTTGTATCGATGAGATCCTAGAAGGCATCGAGGGCATCAGTGCAGACATTAACAGGGAGCCGGAGACGGCAGCCGAGCTGGTGGAGTTCAACAGCCTCCTGGACGGGTTGGAAGGCCGCGTAGCATACCTCGAGGAGCGGCTGGAGTACCTGCGAGAGTTGTATGATTTCATGGCAGAATTCAACATACCAGTGCCGCCTGACGATATGACCGACTACTTGGGTAATTGTACCTGCTTACTGCTTTGACTTTCCTTTATTTTTTTCAAATCTAAATGGAAATTTAATTAATAACACGACAGAACTTATTTTTGCCTATGTCAATACACCTGTTCATTTTAAAATTAAAAATAAGGTTTGGTCATGACATGAAACTCATTTTACATCATAGGGCCCAACATGGCTGTACTTGACTAGTACTATACTAGACCTTCCAGTCAATGTTGTAGTGCATCTATTCGGTTACGATAGGGCTGAGCGTGGCGCTCGGCACGCTGCGCACGAGCGTGGACGCGCGGCTGGAGACGCGCGGGCGGCTCGCGGGTCAGTTCGCGACGCAGGTAGGCCGCGACCTCATGCAGCTCATGGAGGAGGTCAACACGCTGCACGCACAGGTCGTGGTGAGTCAGCACCCTTACGCAGCTATAACTCACATTTGACGTATGTATTGTATACATCTGTAAAAACATTTTGTTGATTAAAATATATTACAGGCAAAACTGATTCCCTTATGTTTTCAAATCTACTCTTACCTTGTTGAGCCTCTTTAAAATGTTCCTTCAGTTAGGATTCTAAAGAATGTTTTCATCCTACATTTTTATCTATATGTTCTTTTAAGATACTAAATACACGTGATGTAAGGTACGTATGTTTTCTATTTTATTTATTACATATAAAATTAACATAAAATCGGTTTTAGCAACATTGGCTTTATGACGAGAGTTCAGACATGGCAAAGGTTCTGGAAGTGCTGGACGATCTCATGGAGAAACTTATGGTTTGCTTCGCCAAAGATAAGCAGATTCACGAGTGGCAGAAGATATTTAAAGTAAGTGACAGTGGATCCTGCCCATATGATAAAAAAAAATATTCAATACAAGGTATAACTACAAAACTACATTCGCCGTTTTAAAATTTCAATCTTTTTACTCATGAAGTAAATATGCTAGATTAAATATTAATCTAAAATTCGCTATTTGATTCAGTAGCCTACGCAGCCTTTTTTTTCTTCAACATACCTAAAAACGTCTATTATCAGATACTTCAAAAACATCTATTATCAGATTTCTTCATACAATCGTCTACAATATCACGAATATAATATCATCTTATTTTGCGACCGAGGCCCAAAAATTATAATATTTTAAATTAGCTGCCATCTTCAGATTCCGCCATCGCGTCTCGACCAGTTGGATGAGGCGATTAACGATGTAAAACTGAGACAAATGCTGTGGAAATCTTCCAAGGAGTGGGACGAACATTATCAGAGATGGTTAGTGTTGTAAATTCACAAGTAAAATAATTCCTGGAATTGTCACCAAATTGTCACCAAAACTTGACGTTGAGTTTTTTATGGATCTTACTGCATTTGGACAGGTTTGTATTTCCTGATCTAACAAATCTGAGACACATGTGATCCGTCGGAGATAGGGCAAATGCCTTAGGCAATTTCGAGCATATAAGATGAAGCAAGGAATGTGCGAGTTGCTAATGTTGAATTGTCCACTATGTGCAGGTACGAAGCGCCATTCAACACTCTAGATGTGGATGAAATACAGGCAGCCGCCGTGAATTACGGCAAGCAGTTCAACCAAATGGACAAAGCGCTACCGCCAAACAAGATTGTGCCCAGATGCAAACAGTCTATAGATGTTATGAAGGATAAGGTTAAGAGAAAAGATTCGATATCCTATAAAATACTGAATCGATTTAAAAATCCAGTAAAAATCTGATGAATGAAAGTGAAATTCTTAATCTTGCTTGTAATGGTTGATTGAGGTTTACGTGTGCAGCTGCCGGTGGTATCGTACCTACGGAGCCCGGCGTTGAAGGCGCGGCACTGGGTGCGCGTAGAGGAGGTGCTTCATACGCGCTTCGTGCCCGGCGCGCCCCTCACGCTGGCCAACCTCGAGCAGCTCGGCGCTTTCCAGCATGCAGAGGAACTCATGGAGATTGCGGCACAGGCCAACTCCGAGGCAGGCCTTGAGGCCTTGCTCAAAAAGGTACTTTAGCAAGCGTATTGAATGACCTTTTTTTTTGTTCTTGCTCTAAAATTGATCATTGAGGTTAGTCAGACGAAGTTGTGCATCATATAAAATATAGCATTATCGTAAATATTTTAACATAACATAAATAATTATCCTTGTATAAACTTTATTCAAAGTAGTCTTTAGTCCAAAATTCCATAAGTTACTTAGTACTGTTTTGAAATATTCTAATAGCGTTTAATTGGGAATTATTTTTAGATACTCTTGAAGCCTATCCTAGATATTTGTCGTCTAAAAGCGTTATTTGTGACGTGTACTTGTTGTATTATGTTTTACTATGTGATGTGGTGCAGGTGGAAGAGACGTGGGCTGCGCTGGAGTTCCCTGTGCTGCCGCATAAGGACTCGCGCGACGTCTTCATGCTGGGCGGGTTGGAGGAACTGCAGGCAGCGCTGGACGAGAGCTGTGTGCACGTCAACACTATCCTCAGCTCACGTAGCTGCGGCCCGTTGCGCAGCCGCGTAGAGGAGTGGCAGCGCAACCTAGACCTTTTCGGCAGAACTCTTGTCAGTACATACTTAAAAACTTATCTTATTCTTGTGTTGATTCTAATGAGAAGTGCTGGAAATTGTGGTCTGTTACTTGAATTTGATGCTTTAAATTTAGATCCTAATGCAATTTTAATTACTTTACTCTCAGGAAATTGTGAATAACGTAATCGGCTCTTCCTTATCACGTGTTGTTTTATGCGACTAATATGATGAAAGTATTGAGTTTTCTGGTGGGCTATCAGGGCTATGCGAGATACGATACGAGGTAGGCTAGGCCTAACTCTGAATGGATATGAATAAAAATAGCGGTGCAAGGGAAAGTATGGCTTGAAATGTTTGACTGAGAATTGTGAAAGAAGAGTTTTAAAGAATGTAAACGTAAACGACGAGCATGAATGTGTAGACTATATTTTTTATTGAAGAAGGGGGCAAACGAGCAACGAGTCGCCCAAAAGAGTGATCACCGTCGCCCATGAACATCCGCAATACCAGAGAAACCGCAGTCCGCGTTGCGGACCAAAATTGGACGTAGAAGTTCAAAAGGTGTGCCAGGATTGCGCCAAGTGGAAATCCGTTATCTCTTATCGTTTATTTTATCTGCACAGTTAAATAATACGTAACGTTAATACAGGTTATATTTTGCGACATCGTAATAAATTAATGATATAATTTATTTAGTTTGATTAGAGTTATTTTTGATTTTGTACGATGTGATGACTCAAAATAGACTATGATAGTAATGTTAATTGTTGGTTGCGAGTAGGAAGAGTGGCAGCTCTGCCAACAGACGTGGATGTACCTGGAGGCAATCTTTAGCGCACCTGACATCCAACGGCAATTGCCCAATGAGACGCGGCTCTTCACAATCGTCGACAAGTCCTGGAAGGACAACATGCGGAAAGTTGCCAAGGTTAATAACTAACAATGACATTCATATACTATCTCCTTTATTTGGACTGACGTACCAAATTAAAAATCATTCATACTTCCAATCTTCTTAAGAGATAATCTGTCCTGGGACTGCGCGAAGGGGTCTGATGTTAAGTGATCATCGACAACAGTTACTATCTACACCAAAAGAATCTACGCTCTGAAGGTAGAATCCTTCAGAGCGGTCACTTTATCGTTTTATATGGAAATGTTTTTGGTGCAGGTACCGCTAGCCATGCCAGCAGCGACGCAGCCCAGGTTATACGAGGAGTTGATACGCAACAACGAGATGCTGGACCAGATCATGAAGTGCTTGGAGGCGTACCTCGAAACCAAGCGCGTCGCCTTCCCGCGCTTTTTTTTCCTCTCCAATGATGAACTGCTTGAGATCTTGGCTCAGGTCAATCTCTCTGTCTTTCTTTTATACTCTCTTATATATTGGTTTAATTGGCCATTTAGTATATGGTGCAAATTGGACAATCTGTGGAACAATCTAGAGAAAGAGGCCGTCCGTCCATCTTTAACTTCATGGTCAAATAAATAAAATACGCCCTAAAAAAGCCTAATTACTTGATCCGATAACCCATAACAGATTGTATTGAAGCAGGAAAGTGAGGAGACCCGACCCCAAACAAAGCGAAAAATTAAAAAGTAAGAAGGAAATATTAATTTTTTTTGGTTGGAGGGCACTAACTAACGCTTCTGAGAATCGTTGTCGACACTGTTGTCGTTATTTATATTCTTTGTTTTTTTTACCTTAAAGTTACAGTAACATTGATATTTGTCGATATTTGCGTAATAGATGTGTAAATGGAATTATTGATTTGTTTATTCTTTCTTTGACAGCGTTATACTCCGAACCACAAAAAATAAATAATGATATTAAAGTAACTTAGTCATTAGATTTAAATTGACGATGTTTACCAAAACTTCTTCATCAAAGAGTTAGTAAACAATTCAGTTATTGTTTATTTATTGTATTGCAGACTCGAAATCCGCACGCAGTGCAGCCGCACTTGCGCAAATGTTTCGACGCGATCGCGAAGCTGGAGTTTGGCGTGCGGTTACCGGAGAGCGAAATGGTGGTGAGCGAGGATGGGACATTGGTGGAGCGCGAGATGTCACCACGCTCGCGGGACCGGTTGCAGGCGGCGCTGGCGCTCACCGCGCGCCCGGAGGACCTCACCACAGACATCGTTGCTATGCTCTCACCAGAAGGCGAGCGGGTTAACCTCGGCAAGGTGACATTATCACCTTATTTAAATAGTTAACACTTAAATGAAATGTGTAGATCTGTAAAAATATATTGGTGATAATTTTGGTCATATCACGTAATGAGAGGTTGAATCGAATCCTAAACCATTTATTCGTTTGTCATATTCAGTTGTTTTCTGAAATTCCGTAACTTCCTGAAAATGTAATTTGTGTTTGTATTTTTCATCAAGTCATTCAATTGATTTTCACATTAGTTTCTACAGCTACATAAAGTAATTGTAAATATGAACGTATTTTAAATGAGTGAGTACATGATTATATAGAAGGTACTGAGCATGGTGGTATCTAAAACTGTAGTGGGGTGTGTATACAGGGTTTAAAGGCGCGCGGCAACGTGGAGGAGTGGCTGGGCAAGGTGGAGGCGGCCATGTTCGCATCGGTGAAACGTTGCATGAAGTTTGCATTGCGCGACTACGAGATGCGCCCCCGACCCACCTGGTCCGCCCTGCATCCAAACCAGGTCAAATAACTCGTATTTTGTATTTATATCCATTGCTAACGAAACGGCAAGTTTATCAAATATTTTGAAAGCGCTGTCATAACTGTGCTTGTTTGTTTGAGTTGATTAAAATATCATGGTGTCAGCGTAAAACAACTGAGATTTTGGTACACTTATAAGCTTATGCAAATAAGTAATAATAGAATCAGGGACCCTATGCCGCGGGCTCCCGAACCCGTTTGTACGGCACAACTTGACGACTTAAATGTTTATAACCGTGAGTTTCGACGCAGGTGGTGCTAACGGTGTCGCAGATAATGTGGGCACGTGGCATCCATGAGGTGCTGAGCGGTGGCGAAGGTGAGGAGGTGACGGCAGGCCTGGCGGAGTTTGAGCGGCGCAGTGTGGGTGACCTGAACGCGCTTGCGGCTCTCACGCGCCAGTCTCTCGGCGCGCTCTTCCGCCGCGTACTCTGCGCGCTCATCACCGTCGACGTGCATGCGCGTGACTCTGTCTCCAATATGGTTGAGAAGCGCGTGCAGCGCGAGTCAGTATCTTCACTTCACAGTCTTACAGTTAAACACTGGTAGCGTCCGCAACAACATCTGTTGTACGAATGGTCTGCTCGACCGATGAAATACCACGACCTCACAGAAGACGAGCGTGAAGTAGAAGTATTTTGCATTTCGTCATATTAGTGAGGTGCCGGAGGCCTAATTTTTGTCCTCTTACCTTTCCCACCCTATTCTAATAGGGAAAGGATGGGAAAGGAAGGAGGATTTGACGGGGAAGCGGATAGATAGGAAAAGGTAATGTTCATTTTTTAAGTCTACACCCATGTTTATTATACGTAGGCAACGCAACTGCAACTCGCAAATACTTGTTGCAGATGTCTATGGGTAGCTGTTACTTAGGTGGCCGCTTGCTCGTTAGCCACCTTCTTGTATAAAAAAAATACATTTATTCATCCTATTTGAAAACTTCCCAAGAATTTTCTTCTAAGAATTCTACCCTGTTTGAGTTTTTGACGTAATCGATCAATCGAGTAAATAAGATATATTTCCTATCGTATTTGCAGCACGGACTTTGAGTGGTTGAAGATGATCCGCTACTACTGGGAGGAGGATCTCGACAACTGCGTGGCGCGGATGTCCAGCGCCATGTACATCTACGGCCACGAATACCTCGGCGCTGGAGGTGATGCTTGTATCTCATTCTTAGAAATATTTTCTTTTGCTTTTGATTCTTATGCTTACAAAATTAATTCACTTATTCTCTTGTCATAAATTATAAGTTCAATTCTGCTTAAATTCAAATCTGCAAAATTTATATAATAAAAAAAATATATATATTAATCGACTATCTCCTCCTACCATTCTTATATGATTCTCCTTTGCCTATTGTTTTTTTATACTTGTTATTTTATTTTATTTAATTTTGTATATAAATGGTGGCAAACGAGCAAGCGGTCGCCTAAGTGACCGCTACCCATAGACATCTGCAACGAGCATTTGCGAGTTGCAAATGCGTTGCCTACCATTAATCCATTAATAGAGGAGGGGATAGACAGAAAAATTGTCATTTTTCCTTCTCCTAGTAAGGTAAAGAAGACTAAAATTAGACCACTGGCACCTTACTCCTCAGAGAAAACGCAGAAAACTACTTGAAACCGGTCTTCTGTGAGGTAGTGGTATTTCATGGTCGAGCGGGACATTCGTGCAATAGATGCTGTTGTTGCGGATCTCTGTAAAGGTTAAAGTTTTTTGTGTAATTATGTACAATTTGTTATAACTTGTCGTCAGGCGTGTTGGTGATAACTCCGCTAACGGATCGCTGCTACCTGTGTCTCATGGGGGCGCTCCAACTGGACCTGGGCGGCGCGCCCGCCGGCCCCGCCGGCACTGGCAAGACCGAAACCACTAAAGACCTAGCCAAAGCTGTCGCTATACAGTGCGTGGTATTTAATTGCTCCGAAGGTAACAGCCACTGCGGTTGGATTTTATTTTTATTTATTTTATCTCGCCCTACATTACGCACCCAACGCCTAAAGATATTTTTCCAAAAAATTTATCTTTAAGACCTTGCAAATATTTTTCTTTCTTGTGTTTTAGTCTTGTTTAATAATTCCTCGGTGTCACAAATGATAAAAAAAGAAACGCTTTTCGACTCTCCATTGACTTATAATACATATTATAGGCGTAGATAGAAATAGGACAAGCTATCGGTAAATCTTAAATAATTTAGCGTGCGTCAACAACGGTGCTTTTTTTCAATGCCTATAGATGTTTTCTTAAAGAATATTATAAATAACAAGGCGTGTGGATGTGAATCAGGTTTGGACTACAAAATGATGGGCCGCTTCTTCTCTGGGCTGGCAACGTCCGGCGCGTGGTGCTGCTTCGACGAGTTTAACCGCATCGACATCGAGGTGCTGTCTGTTATCGCGCAGCAGCTCATCACAATACGGAACGCGAAACTCGCTAGGCTCTCCAGGTCCATACATCTTCATTTCAGCCTCACAAACTTATACTGCTAGACGTAAGCCTTTCCTACAAGATTTCCTCATCCAGTGGGCTCCGGCAACCTTAACCAGATCATCGGTTTATTTCGTGGGAGGCCTACCTACGCGTTGATAGTCTCTTCGACTAGATCTTTTCGTCTACATATTCTACAAAATGAATAGCGGTTATAAGATTTTTAGCATAACTTGTACATAATGATACTTACCCTAAACCACTAAAGCGCATACCTTTTTCAACTTCATTAGTTTGTTATTTTTTGAGGCCGAAACCTTCCTCTACAACAGTATTTCTGTCATGTTGTAATCGAATCATAAATATAGTTTACATTCAATAACTTTTTCGTGACAGATTCATGTTCGAGGGTCGAGAGATAAAGCTGGTGCGCACTTGCGCTGCGTTCATCACCATGAACCCAGGCTACGCGGGCCGCACCGAGCTGCCGGACAACCTTAAGGCGCTCTTCCGACCTATCTCCATGATGGTGCCCGACTATGGTACGCTGAACACCAACTGTTAAAATATTTACATGATAATTTGAAGCCGGTACCGTCGAATAAATCAGATTAACGTAGGTAGAGCCAGCAACAGGATCAATCGTTACACGGGGTCAAGCTGAACCGAAGAAGTGTCACCTCACCTACCTCACAAAATGCAGTCGAGAAAAGAATATTGACTCTTCTGCCGAGTGAAATGCCTCAGGCTCCTTCCTTTTCCTATCCCTTCCTATCTTCATTTTCCTTATCTTTACCCTTTACTAAAATGTTATAAACATATCTGTGGCTCTTGCAAAGAGATTAAAATAAATTAATATTTTGTGTCTATCGATGATTATTGCAGTTCCTAAAGTATAGCGATTACAATATAGTATCCGGTGTCCACCTTGCTCCTTTGCCGTCTATTGCTTTATATCATCACAAATATGTCACGTGTATAAATATTCCGATATTTGCGTGCCAGCGTTGATCGCGGAAGTAATCCTGTACTCTGAGGGCTTCGAGTCGTCCAAGGTACTGGCGCGTAAGATGGTGCAGATGTACAAGCTGTCCAGCGAGCAGCTCTCTAAGCAGGACCATTACGACTTCGGCATGCGGGCGGTCAAGAGCGTGCTGGTAAAAAACATAGTTGTTACATATAGCATAGTGGTTGTTGTCGACCTAAATGTCGAGAGTATTAGTATGTTGTGAATAAATGTCAGGTGATGGCTGGCGCCCTCAAGCGCGCGAACCCCGACCAGGTGGAGGACCTAACGTTGTTGTGCGCGCTCAACGACAGCAACCTCCCCAAGTTCCTGGCGGCGGATGCGCTGCTCTTTGCGGGAATCCTCTCCGACCTGTTCCCGGGACTCGAGCTGCCCGTGCGCGACTACGGGGTCATGGAGGAGGCTATCAGTGAGTGCGATATCTAACAAACGAGCGAGCGCGTCGCGTACGCACAAGGCAAGGGTTATTATCGCCAGCGTTTTATAGAAAAACCGAGTGGAAAGACATAGATTTATAAACCTCCAGATGGAGTGTTTCATACGCATTCGACGTTCAGAAGTGAAGCTCGATTTTTGTAGTGTCGGTGTGTAAGTGAGAGAATTTTAGTGTATTAGTGAGAAGATACACGAGCTGCGCGGCGCATAAACAGCGAATAATTAATAGTCGAAAATTAATACAGTAGAAAATTAACAACAATAAGTCCTCATCATAATTAACTTGAGGTGCTTTTTACACGATTTTCCAGCATAAACCGTCATCTTTTAAATTACAAAAGTAATTTTGGGCCCCGTATTAGGTAGATCTTCGGCAAATTTTTATTTCTAATGCATTTTTACTTTTTGGTTTTAAAATAATATAATGTAAAAAATATGATATTAAAACATTTTTGGTAAAACCAAGATATATGTATGACAATGTGTGCTTAGGGTGCTGTCTGCTCCAGCGCAACCTGCAGGTGGAAGCGTGCCAGGTGCGTAAGGTGATCCAGCTGCACGAGACAATGATCGTGCGCTGGGGCGTAATGCTGGTCGGGCCCGCCGGCGGCGGCAAGACCGTCGTATTGCATGTGAGTACATGAATATTCATACTAACATACAAAGAAGGAACATAGTTCCATAGAAGGTCGTTTGTATATACACGAATGTTCAGCTACATTTTGTATTAAGGTGCTGGGCGAGACATACACGCGGCTGCACGACGAGGGCGTGGAGGGCCCGCAGTACAAGCCTGTGCATATGTACACTATGAACCCCAAGTCCCTGAGCATCGGCGAGCTGTACGGCGAGGTGAACCTGCAGACGCTGGAGTGGCATGACGGCGTGCTTCCTCTCAGCCTGCGCATCGCCGTGCAGAGCACCGCTGCCGACCACCAGTGGATCATCTGCGATGGCCCCGTCGATGCAGTCTGGATCGAGAACATGAACACCGTGCTCGATGATAACAAGATGCTCTGCCTCGCCAACTCCGAGCGCATCAAGCTCACGCCCTACGTACATATGCTATTTGAGGTCGGTGTGCACAAATAACTTACCATAATTCTACCGCCATGAGAGACTTTCTCTCATCATTTCCATTAATGCTCATCATTGCTTCTCATCATCATTTGTTTTATGTGACAAAATCGGTTTTGTGGCATGCCCATTTGATTTCGGGTTTCATTCTGTGTGTGCACAATAAACAGATAAACGATGATTAACCGATAGTATACACAGGTGGGGGACTTGGCGCAGGCGTCGCCGGCGACGGTGTCGCGCTGCGGCATGGTGTACGTGGACCCGCGTGAGATGGGCGTGTTGCCGTACGCGCGCTCGTGGATCGCCGGCGCAGCATCGCAGGGCCTGCTCACAGCTGACCACCCTGACTTCCTCTACGAAATGTTCAGATTATTGCCTGATGGACTCGATTACATCAGCACCAAGTGCACTGTCGGAATAAACCAAGTACATACCCAACTAATTATTTAATCGTGGCCTACCCCATTGATCGCCAAAAAGATTTCTTAGTACGGTAGAACATACTGCGATCTCAAACACGCCTGCCAAACGTAGCGATTATAGCATTTCCTCACCAATGATGGTTTATATAATACATTAAATAAAATAAAACAATCGTTGTTGCTAATTTTTTATGAGCGCACCATGTTTAAGCGCCCTCTGATTCACAAAATGCATATTAGCTCATTAGGATATGAAAGGTAAAATATTGTTTTTTTGGTCTTAAACATTTGAAACAATTATATAATAAAAAAAACCTTTGTTAAAATATATATTATAAGGATATTACTTAGTGAAAACCTCGACTGGATATTTCGAATAACGTTGCTCGATAGATCGATAAATTATTTCAAAACGAATATTCTATTTTTCTATTCTTCTGATAATTCATAGCTTTTTTTTTTACTATATTACTTAGCGTTTGAGACGCCATTAAGGAGTAGAGGAGTTTCAAGTTAAAAGTTTATTTATAATATTTCTATGAGTAAATAAGCAAAAACGTAACAAATAATAGATTTTATTGATGTACGTTACTCACAAATCACCTAAAAACAGAAAAAAACGTCGGTTCGTTTCAGTAATAAAATACGTAAAGTTGACCAGTAGACTTATAAATTACAGTAAGCACTAAGCATCATACAAAGTATTGGTTTACAAGAATTAGGATAAAATTGCTATAATTCACTACTTTGTTATTTTCCTCTTTATTTAATTTTTTAAATTGCATCGTTTTTGATTTTTTTGTTATTATATATTTTCTTTAGAATAATACATAATATAGTGTCTAAAATTGTAAAACAGTGTGTAGTGTAAAATAAAATACGAAAAGGATCAGACTTAGACTTTTGCTCGATAGTAGGATTTAATCTATTATAACTGAATGATTTCTTACGATTACACAAATATTAGACATTGAAAAAAAAACTGATTTTACGTATTTTATCCCGTTTCATATAACTATACTACAATTACAATATATTTAAAATAAAAAAATGTAAATAATTAAATATGTATACATATAATGCTTTATTCGACATTTTATCGATATATTTGGTTTGTGGAATGAATACATAAAAAAGGTTCGAACTAAAATTGATACGGTAATAGTACAGCCAGAATAGTATTGTACTCCGGTAGCAAAAGTAAAAAGTTCGCCCTCCTACATATTTAATACTCTTCAGCGGCGATAAAAAATGTCCAGGTGGACGTAAGCAAGGTGGCGGCGTTGTGCAGTCTGCTGGGCAGCTTACTGGCCGAACCGGGGGAACGATTCCCAGACAAGGCATCGGCGCGCAGCTACTTCGCACTGTGCTTCCAATTCTGCTACGCCTGGGCCGCCGGTGGAAACCTGCTCGAGGCCTACAGACGGCCCTTCGATGAGTTCATCAAGAGACAGTTCGAAACGTTCGAGGACGGGGAATAGTGCGTATTCTGTTTTTTTTTCTACGCCCCACTTCACTTTGTTGCAGTATCGTAATAAATATTTTCAGTTTTAGCAAACGAGGAAAGGGAGAAACATTCAAAGAAAGAGCATTAAGTTAAATCTGAACTTGAGATTTTATTGGGTTATGTCTCGGATTGAGGTCGACAAAATTTTGTCGAGTTTAACCCCAAAAAGAGACAAGTTTGCGCGTTTACCTCTTAAAAACAACCCTTTGTCTTATAATAAATCTTTGCTTCGAGAACACTCTTCTAGTTGCTTCATCCACTTTGGATATTCTCGGCGTTGGCATATCGAGGGGTGTTCAGTTTCGTGGTCACTTGTAAGATCTTCCAATATCGAAGGTAAACTAAATTTTAATTAGGTCCGACAAAGTGCTGTAAACTTCCCGTGGGCAGTGCTTTAAGTAATTTATAAGTACGAAAAAAGCCAACAGCTGTCACAGTAATACATAAGTAATAAATTATTCAAAAATGTATCACATACTAGAAATGATGTAGAAAAGGACAGGTCAAAAGAATAACAACCAATAATCAAAACAAAAATTTACTAGATACATATACCGTTCATATACTAATATCAGCAATGGTATCGGTCAGCCTCCCGTCAGGCATGAACCTGTTCGAGGTATATGTGGACACGAAGCAGCGTCGCGCGCGGCCCTGGGCCGAGTCCACGCCTCCCTTTACTTACGACCCCGATAGGCCCTTTTTCGAGACCCTGGTGCCTACCACGGACACGGCACGCTATGGGTACCTGCTGCGCCGCTGGCTCGCCGCTAACCGACCCACTATCTTCACAGGGGACACAGGTGCACACATACCATAACATATAAGTACACTTAGGATGTTCACCATCACTCATCATCATTATTATCAGCCATCATCCACTGCTGGGCCTATTGTGCATTGCCAATGCCTTCCACAATATGCAGTTCTCCGCTTTCCGCATCCAGCGACTTCTTGCTATATGCAGCATAAATCTGCGGCACATATCAGGTTACATTAGTCAGTTTTTCCGGTTCGCTCTTTTAGCAATGACGATTTTTATGATGACACACGTTTGCGCCGAAACATTGAAAAGATTCGTATGCCTTTTAAAATAATACTGGATCAAATGGCGCGTATCTAGCAATATTAGTATTGGCTTCAACATAGATCGTGACGTTGTAGCGGTATGGTTTGATTACGCCCCAGATTCAAATTGATTTTAAGTCTCAACTAGTCGCAATTGTATAACATCTATGTACAAAAAATGCTTTACTTATTATAAATCTATTGTTTAGCTTACCGCTTAGCAATTACTATTTTATCATATGCATCTACGGTTGGTCACTGTATTTCCAGGAGTCGGCAAAACCTGTATTATCCTTCAAGTGTTGAACAAGATGGCCACTACGGATCCCTTCATACCGGTCACGCTCAACTTCTCTGCACAGACCAACAGTCGCAAAACACAGGTTAGAATAACAATGAATATATTGTAATTCTAAAAAACTTTTTTTTTCCTTTGTTGCATCGAGGTTTCATAATTATTAGTGAACATGTCAAAAGTTCTGCCTCTGCAAAATACGAAGCCCCGAACTGAAACGGTCGAGACAATGTTTGTGCGACGCCTTACAAAAGATGAATATATATTATCGTATATAGAACGATGCCGCTTCGATGGGCAGACAAGATGGTGCGGCGAAAAAAGACAAGGGTTTAATATCTTCTTCTGTCAATGTCTTTTGGTTTATCATGTTGGTTACGATGATAAGAAAGAAGGTGTGTGCGGTGACAGGAGGCGATCGAACAACGCTTGGAGAAGAGACCGCGACGTGCGCTAGGCGCTCCGCTCGGCCGACGCGTGGTCATATTCGTGGATGACGTGAATATGCCGCGACCCGACATCTACGGCGCCCAACCCACCATCGAACTGCTCAGGTAACACGGTCTGCCCTTTCGCCTACCCAGTGTCAAGTATTGCACTTAGAGTGATATATGTGGAGACGAGCTTTAACTTTTGCTTTCTTAAAACACATCTCAGAACCGATTGAGTGTATTAACGCCGGCACCCTCTATACCACCTTCTCAATAAAGAAGTTATTAAGTTTGGATATGGATACGCGTTTTATTTGCATGCATGCATATGGACTGAACCCCATTAAAATGGCTGTAAAGATAAACGGCTATGTTACACACGCGGGTGTTTGTATTAACGAACGTGATTTTGTTCGACAATGTCCTACCTAAACAGCAGCATGGCGACAATATGAACGAAGCACGCGTCTGACTGATTTTCACAGGCCGATTATAAGGATGAAACTGAAATAACTGGTAAGATGTATTTACAGTATTATTGATTTCGCTAGAATTACAACTGGCGAAGAAGATTGTTACGTTGGACGTATACATATATACACTTTTATTTTCTTAAACAATTCTTACGGCCTATATTACACAAACCATGTAGCGGTATTTTGTGGTGTTTTGTTTCAGACAGTTCCTGGACTTTGGCGGGTGGCATGACCGCGACAAGCTGTATTGGAAGGACATCATCGACGTTGTGGTGGTAGCGGCGTGCGCGCCGCCAGGCGGTGGCCGCAGCCCGCTCACCGCGCGCTTCGTGCGGCACCTAGCCATGCTGCACGTCGCCGCACCAGACTCTGCAGCTATGATCACCATATTTAAAGTTAATATACTCATTATTTGATAGACGGGAACCCTCCTTTCTTGCATCAGCTTTCTCTTAATGTATTATCTCTTGCTTGTATTGTTGTCAATAAATGAACTGTGATATGTTTGTTATGTACTGAATACTGACAACAACAGGACGTCATAGAAATCTATACGAAAGCACGCACATATATCGATTGATGAAATCTTAATGAAATTAAATCCGAAATCCCCACCTCCTTTTTGGGTTACGAGTGTACATATATTTATTTATACGTTCACCCATACGACTATCTGGCTTGGCCCACTAAATACTCCATGTAATTCAATGAATATGTAGCTGAGTATCATCAACAGAAATTCATTCGCCGACTCACTCTATGCGGAGGGGGGGAAATATTGACTGCCCACTCTACTATCTCACTCCCTTAATGGGTGAACATTTGTGATGTTTTTACCCCCTTTAATATGAAATCTTAATTTAGTATATAAATAGGCTAATTATAAAAATATAATTAAATATAATTATAAAAATATACACTTCTTCTACATCCTCGGTTCTGAACTCAGCTACATCTCCTAAAAATAAGAGTTAGGATGCGAAGCATGTTGGTTGCAGTCGATTCTAGGCGGGCACATGGAGGACTTTGTGACGGAGGTGTCCTCGCTGGCGGAAAATATAGTGCGCGCGGCGGTGGAGGTATACGGCCGCGTGTGTGCCCAGCTCCTGCCAACGCCTACGCGTGCGCACTACGTTTTCAATCTGCGGGATCTCTCGAAGTGCGTGCAGGGTGCGCTCCAAGCTCGAGCGGCTTACGTACGCGTCCCGCGGGAAATGCTACGGTGCACAATATATCTACTTAATACGTGTAAACATTAGGCGATAGTGGCGAAATACACCACATCTGTGCACGATCGAACGGCTAAGGCTGTAGCACACAGCCGCGAAAGCGAAGGGAAACCGAAGCGAAATAGAAGAAGCTAGCATAGCTTTGGTTCGTTTCGGCGAACTGTTTAGCAAACAGGCTCACCACGCGAAACCGAATCTAATATGGAGTAAACTCTGCGTTCTCTGCGTATTCGAATCTCAGTGTGCTCAAGCCGTTATGCTTCCCTTCGGTACTCCTTTGTCATGCGGATCGCATGTACCACACACCATCTTTTTAAATTTCTCACAGATATCTCAGAGTTAAAGTAATCGACTAAAGGAGTAAATGGGTATGAAAGAAATAAAGCAGTAATTCTCTGTCATTCTGTCTTATGTAGCTCAGCGTTCTTATTTAATTAATCCTGTATATTTTATAATATGCATATGTTAGGCAAGGAAAGCTTGTCCAGATGTCTTAGTTACACATAGCTTAGTACTTAGAAAACTCTTTTATACTTATATTGTTTTGCTTTTTCTAGATTGTTCTATCACGAATGCCTGCGGGTATTCCACGACCGACTCATATGCGTAGAGGACAAGACATTCTTCTACAGGCTGATGTGTGACGTGTGTGAGAAAAATTTCAAAGAGCCGGTGTTACAATTGCCGGAAGGGGAACTTCTCGAAGAACCGCCCATGCTGCTTTTTGGAGACTTCATAAATCCGTCATTGCCAAAGGAGATGAGGGTATACCGAGAGCTTCCAGACATGGACAAACTCATGGCAGTACTTAAGGTTTGCACTGAACGTATTGTATAATATTATATATACCTATATACCTTATACCAAATAAACAAAAAAAGTCACATCGACTTATCCAATATATTAATTTCGATAATAGCTAACATGTATCAATGTTAAGAAATATGCAGTAAATCTCTATAGATGTATGTATTTTAATTTACTCATTACAACGCACTTATTAACGAAGTTAAGATATTTTGCTTTCAATTGAATTATTCGTTAATCGTTAACCGATCGTTAATAAAGTTTAATCAGAATTATATCGCTCGATATGTATTTAGTCCTTACTTGATGGACGCAATGCAACAGCTCGAGATGTGTTACAAAGAGATGTTGAGTTAATGCGTAATAACTTTCGACCACATCACACCTTAACATCCGGTGAGACTTTGATAAAGGGTTAGCTTATTCGCGTTAATTTAGGAATATCTAGACGAGTACAACGCGAGCGCGCGCACGGAGATGCGGCTGGTGGTGTTCAGCGAGATGGCGGAGCACGTGACACGCGTGGCGCGTGTGCTGCGGGCCGAGCGGGGGCACGCGTTGCTTGTGGGGCCGGCGGGCTCGGGACGGCGTAGCGTCGCCGCGCTAGCCGCACACCTCAACGACTGCCGGTGAGCACAAGCATGAGCACGTAAGGGAGAAATAGGTGAACGAGATGGAGAAAAAACTTGCCGCGATATTAGGTAATCTATACCCATAGACATCTAAAACGGCAAGATGTGTTGCAGATACGTTATGGCTTTATAGATCACAGAGGAGGGATGTCGATAAGAAAAAGAAAAGCATTAAGGAACGAGGAATGGGAATCGAAAGGGAATTACAGTAAAATAACTTTAGAGGCACTCCAATCTGTTTGCTGACGGAATCGTATATGCCGCAGGTGCATGGGCATGGAACTGAAGCGAAACTACGACATGCCCGAGTTCCACGAGGACCTCGTTAAGATGTACATGAGCGCTGGCGTGGCACTGCGCGAGACCGTCTTCCTCTGCACTGACTCGCAGCTATCCCGTGACGACTTTCTCGAAGACGTCAACAACATGCTCAACACTGGTACTAAACGAAATGTTGTTAACCTTTAACGGTTTTTGCCAACTTTTACAATTTTCATTAATTTAAATTATATTTATATATATATATAGTCATGATTTGTGTAAGTCACATTCATAGTAGTTGTAATTGAGTCATTCTGAAATTTTGTAGTTTTTTTTTTTGGTTGTAAGTGTGCAAATGAGTAGAGGATCGCATGATTTTAAGTGATCACGCCCATAATACCAAAGGAACCTTTGCCGGATGAGTGTCGTGTTTGTACCCAGGCGAAGTGAACAACCTGCTGGAAGGCGAGGCGTACGAGCAAGTGCAGTCGGGGTGCGGGCAAGACGCAGCGCGCGCCGGTGTCAACCTCTCTGACCGCGACGCCCTCTACCGCTTCTTCATCAATCGCGTGCGCACCAAGCTTCACCTCTGCATATGCATGAGCCCAGTCGGCGAGGGCTTCAGGTCACACCATGTTCTCTTACAATACATTGTCTCTTAACCTTACTTCATAAGCATTCGTAACGATCAAAAAATGCATTAATTTTGTTTCTCTTTTGCGTAGACGAGGAACTTCTCCGATTGAATCGACCTATTCATGTAACAGCTCTTCCTAAGCTTTACTGCTGTCTTGGCCGCATTTAAAGCCGAATAGGAATCTTGCGTTTTGGTCTTTGGCCAAGGCTGTCCAAGGGAATATCTGTACGCCGTCTTTATATAGGAGAGGTGACTCGTTGGTTATGCAATACTCAACATTGATTACTCGTGAAAAATTCTAATGTGATGGTGGGTGTCTTGTGTGTTCAGACGGCGCTGTCGCATGTTCCCTTCGCTGGTGAACTGCTGCACGATCGACTGGCTGACCAAGTGGCCGCCTGCAGCGCTGCACTCTGTGGCGCGCCAGTCGCTGGTACCACTCGGTGACGCCAAGCTCATCAACAACGTATCCACGGTCTGCGTCTCTATGCATCAGGTACGTACAAGCACCATTCATACATGTAACACTAATTAAAGATTTTTATGGTGTATGCAAAGGCCTGCTTCTGGATGGAAAAAACGGCGAAGTAAGCCATGACCAATCTGGAGTACCAACATCGGCTTCGGCATCAGACGACTTTACATATCGGGTGTTCTTTTACACTGAGTTTAATTAAGCGTAACCAAAAGAAGACATCGCTTATCCTAGTACTCCCTCAATACCAATAACCATTGATTCTCTCTTTGATTCCCAATAACAATAAAGATTGTGAACGATTTATGATTAGCTTTATTTCAGGACGTGGACCTGATGTCGGAGCGCTTATTCACGGAACTGCGGCGGCATTTCTACTCCACGCCCAGTAGCTACCTCGACCTGCTGCAGCTCTACCTCTCGCTGCTCGACGCCAAGCGGCACGAGATCATCCTCGGCCGAGATCGCGTCTCCTGCGGTCTTGAGGTATATACATACGGGCTTTTTTCTTCGTCATGCGTCCTTTACCCATATCTTTTTTATTGTTGGTCCTCGTTGTTCACACATCGTTGTTTACAGGCTGTACAACACATACCACGCTGGAGAGCCTCTCCAGAGCGGTATGTGTAGTAAGAGTAAGTAGCTTGTTGCGTTTTGTAGAAACTGTACAGCGCGTATGAGTCGGTTGGCGCGATGGAGCGCGCCGTGCGCGAGATGGAGCCGCTGTTGGCGCGCAAGGCAGCGGAGGGCGCTGCACTAGCGGCAAGGCTGCGAGAAGAGCGCCGCGCAGCCGACCTCGTACGGAGCGCACTGCTCGCCGACGAAGCAGATGCCAAGGTAAGCTTTATGCACTTAACTTAAGATCGATTCATCTTGACCTATCTTAAGAGAATAAAATAGGTGATGCACAGAGGAAAACTAATGACGTCCATAAACCAATGTTAATGAGGAAAATTATAACACACGTTTTTCTGTGTAAATTGTCATTAGGTTTTTTTTTACATTAATTTAAGTAACTGACGTCATCAAAACTATTTAATTTTATATTAGAGGAGTGGATAAGAAAAAGAAGAGAAGGTTAAAAGAGGATACAGAAAGAAACAAAGAAATGCATAAGTGTACATGAGTAGTATATCTACTTCGAATTCATAATCTTTGAGGATGTGCTGCTTCTTGAAGTGGCTATTTATGCCTTTGCTGTTGCCTTTTTGCTATTAACAAGATGGATGCCTTAATAGATAAAAGCAGACGAGGTGAGGCAGATTGCGGACGAGGCGAAGGCGGACCTGGCACTGGCCATGCCGGCAATGGAGGCTGCACAGGACGCACTAAAGGCGCTCAACAAGGCTGATATCAACGAACTGAAAGCCTTCCAGAAGCCACCTGCACTCGTGCGCTTCGTCATGGAGCCCGTGTGCATTTTGCTTGGCGCCAAGTCAGTTTATCTTGCAACAAGTTTTTTTTTTAATTTATAACTAAATCGCTTAATGACAGAGTTCTACCGACTAACGCAAAGAACTTATTTGTAGACCCGATTGGGATTCGACAAAAAAGCTTCTGGCCGATGTGAATTTTATCCGAAATTTGCAAGAGTACGACAAAGATCACATTCCAGACGCCACTCTAAAGAAGATCAAGACCTATCTCACGCACAAAGACTTTAATCCCGATACTGTCGTTAAAGTCTCCAAGGTAACTTAACCCCGTCACCAACTAACAAATGTCTACTGTAAGACCGTAGTCCTCTCTCATGAAGCGTCACAAATATTTGACTTTTATCGTCCTCATCCAGTGGATTCCACAACTTAATAAGTTTACTATCTGGTCTAAGTCCATCTTACGGGAGGTCTACTTACTACCTCGTACTTTACGTAGCTGCCTTACTAAGTTTATTATTTACTAAGTTACTCTCATTTCTCTCGGTCAATCTCCAATCTTTACTTATAAAGGGGAGAGATTTTTTGTTCCAGTTAAACTTAAAAATTAATTTACCGATAGAAATCTTTTCTCTCAGCTAGTAACCTAGACTAATTTGTTATTAGTCTATCTAGTCGGCTGTAGCCGGGCGGCTTGCTATTGTAAAATATAAGTATAAAAATTACTTGCAACTGTGTGCTTGTCCACAAAGAAGAGTATCGATGTAAAAAAGTTCTTAAAGAAGTAAAACTTGTCGTGCGTTGCACAGGTGTGTCGCTCCATGGTACTATGGGTGCAGGCTATCGATATGTACGCAAAGGTGTTCCGCGTCGTGGAGCCCAAGATCCTCAAGTGAGTGCTTAATTTTAGTATTTCTAACATAGGTGTATATATTTTGATCGACTTATTTATTTGGCTTAGTCGCACTTAACCAATAGTAACGTGATATTTTAGAACCTGTTTCTGTTAGGTTGAGTTAATGAAAAACAATTATTTAATCGTCATAAATAAGTACGAAGTAGAAAAGGAAAGAAAAGATTCAAATGTCTTTTTTTTAAGAAAACAGACAGTCAATCAAACAATTAAAACATAATTTTTCAAATATCAACGTTAAGATGGCCAGAAGGAATTATTCTCAGTTGTTGTCTAAAATGTACGTAGAAATATTTAAACAATAAGCACGTTTTCTTTTGTTAGTTGTCAAAGAGTTGAAGTAAAAGAGGTTGATTACAGGCACAAGGAAGCAGCGGGCATTCTGAAGAGTGTCATGGCGGAGCTGCGCGCCAAGCAGAAGCAGTTGGAGGCGGTCGAGGCGCAGCTGGCGGCCATGCAGCACGAGCTGCTGGTCGTTGAAGAAGAGCGTGACCGGTTGCAGGCGGACGTGCAACTGGCGGCGGCTCGGCTGGCGCGCGCCGGCAGCCTCACGCAGGCACTCGCCGATGAGCAGGCGCGCTGGGAGAATAGCGTCAAGGTCTCTCCATATACACCAAGGCAACAAAGCTCATATCTCAAATAGGATAGCTGCGATCTGATCAGGATGCAGAATATGGGCGCGGATTAGAAGTTTAAAAACTTATTACATGAACTCTCCTTCCCATCCCTATTTTCTTTCTTGTTTACTTCTTTCCTATTTTCTACACCACGCCCATCCGTAAACATTATCATAGTTCCAGGCTTTGATGCGTTACAATGATCATGTAACCTTTAGTAAGCCGGTTACTGCCACTGCAAAAATAAAAAAACCTACTTACCACTTAGGAATGATACGGTACGTTAGACGTACCGTACGGTACGTTAGACGTACCGTAGGTACGTTAGAAAAGCTGTAATGCCAAAATTTTTATATAGACTGAATTTAGAAACTATATCTATTATATAGGATTCGTCGGAACAACTGATCGATGCGACGGGCAACGTGCTGGTGGCGGCCGGATGCATCGCGTACTTTGGCGCCTTTCCTGCGCACTATCGCCGCGAGCTCGAGCACAAATGGGTGGCCCACTGCGCTCAGCTCAACATACCCGCCTCTGACACATTCGAGTGAGTTATACCACATCCCCATTCCCGACCCATCCAATTTTTCTACTCTCTTTCTACTCATGAATTCACTTCTGCATCAGCATCAGCCTCTCACAGCTCTCTTTTTTTCTTCCCTCACTTCTAAGGTTATCTGTCACTCTGAGAGAAGTTATACTAACACATGTTGCTGTTACAGCCTGGTGGGCACAGCGGCAGGCGCGGGGGCGCGGTTGGCGTGGCAGTCACAGGGCCTGCCGCGCGATGCTGGCTCTGCGGAGAACGCCACGCTGGTTGTATGCGCCGGCCGCCGCCCGCTCGCCATTGACCCTCAGCAACAAGTAGGACCAAAAGCAGCACTATAATTCCAAGTCAATTTGACAAGAGGAATGCCATAACAGAATAGATGCTCGAAGTAACATTATTCATACTTCTTTGATTTGTATAGACAATATGCTTTTTGACTTTCAGGACCCTGAAATTGACACGTCGCGTCAATTTCCTTTCTTCAGGTCCTATTGAACTAAAGATCTATTGTTGTCTCTAAAGCTGACTGGATTCCATAGTTGAAATGCTTAATTTTCTCTTTTCTTCAGAAAATTCCAAATTACATAAATTATTTTTGTTTCAAATATCGACTTCATTGTGTAGATACATCTTATGTATAAAATATCAAATCGGAACAAAGGGGAAGATTGAGAGACATATATTTTTAGGCAAACCGATGGATAAAAAATATGGAGCGCGAAGCTGGGCTGCACGTGGCCAAGTCGACGGCACCGAACTTGCTGCGCATAGTGGAGAATTGCGTGCGACTCGGCTGGCCGCTTCTGCTGGAGGATGTAGGCGAGAATCTAGATGCTGCGCTCACGCCGCTCCTGCTCAATCAGACTTTCATGCAGGTGCAGTTGACACTACCAACACCGAATAAACCTCATGATGCTACTCGTAGTTGACTAAAGATTAGTATTAGCGACGCATAATGTATTTTGTTTGTT